>CANTUT010001310.1:7500-232500 GCA_947687605.1 Reutealis trisperma
GCTAGAGAGAGGGAATCATGATGCTCATTCAAGTCTGAACTCATGGTTGGAGCTCTCAAGTTCGAATGAGTTGATTTTGAACATGTTTTGGGAGTCAACACCCTAATATATTTTAAATAGAAAAATTAAGGAAAAACTCATTTTAATGACTCCAATTTATTAATTTTTCAATTAATTTACTCAAGGATAAAATCATTAATCTTTGAAACCAAAGAGAATTCGGGGACTAGATTTTTAATTTTAAATAATACATATTTGACTCCTAAGTTTAAGTTGGCTTAAAATTGATTTCATGAATGAAAATTATAAGATAACAATGAAATGCATAAGCATGGCATAACTATGAATGCATGAGAAAATTTAAAGAATGAATAAAGTAAACATCCATAAGCTAAATAGAGTGTTCCCTATAGTCCTTATATTCTAGGGGAGCCACATAATCGCTTTTTAACTCCAAAGTAATTAAGTTATGAATTACATAAATTAATAAATGAGATGCCGTCTCTAGTTTTTATGGGTTTTAAAAAGACCACAAATTCCTTACAAGACTAAAAATATAACATAAATAATTACATTTAAAGATAAAAGGGGAAAAGGAAATAGTTTGAATTTGGATTTGAGGTTTGGATATAAATTACAAACATGCCTACGTACCTCATTGAATGGGAATTAAAATTCATGTAATTCATTACATGATTAACTGAAGGAGTATATATATTGATTGAATTCATTGATTTGATTTAGGGTTTGTGAGAGTGAGGGAAAGATGTTATACCTTTGTTTTTGGCGGACAGAGAGTTTTACCGGATCAAAATTTCATTTTATCATGACTAAAGAGCAAAAATCCTACTCAAAGAGAGTGGATGAGAACGGATGATTAGATTGATTGATTGATTGATTAAAAAAATTAATTAATTAATTAAGGGGATTAAAAAGTAATTAAGTGGATGGATTAAGTAGATTAATTAATTAAAAAGATTAATTAACTAATCGGATGATTTTAAAAAGTGATTAATTAATTAAAAGGATTAATTAATAAATTATGTGATGTGATTAAAAAAGATTTAGTTAATTAAAAAATTAATTAACTTGATTAGAAAATAGAATTAATTAATTAAAAATGATTAAATTAATGAAGAGATTGATTGGAGGAAGAATAAGAAAAAAAATTCATAGATAACAATCAAAATACTAATTCAAAGTGTGTGTAAAAATAAGAGAATGTGAGCATATTTATAAGCAAATGGAGGATGGGTATTTTGGGAATGCAAAAAGTGAAAACACAAAATGATAGGGCTGCAAATGCTAAAAAAGAGGGTGAAATGGGTATTTTTGGAATTTTGGCGCACAAGATGTGGGACCACCGTGGAGATCCGCATGGGGGTCTCCACAAATCCATGCAAACGTCGGTGGCCATGGCACGGATCCACCCAGACAACATGCCTTTACGCTCAGGCGGCAGGCTTTTTATTTTTTTTTTTTTTTTTTTTTTTTGGTAGATTGCTATTGGTCCGTGTTAGAAAATTGAGTATTTATATGACAATGTTTCTTATAAATAAAATTTTCTTTTAGAGCATTATTCATAAATCCTTTGTCCGCTAACCGGCTAACTAGATTAATAAACTAGTTTTATGTAACACACTAAATTTAGTAGATATCAAACTGTAGTCACATCATGAAGATGCAAAATTAAGAGAATTATACATAATTAATTAATTAAAATTCAACGCATATTTTTCTAATTTTATTAACAAACATGCAATTATTGAAAATGTATATTTCAAATCTTAATAGATTCTAATTAACAAAAAAAAAAAGTGATTATTAATATCTATAGACGAATTTAGCTTAAAGGCATGAATAAATACTTGATAATGAAGACTCGGCGACGAGCAATGATGTTCGATCAGCGATTGACGGTATCAAGACACTTGATCTGACCTAGTTGCTAGGGTGAGGAGGAGGAGGCTACTGTGCATAGGGATTTAAGATAGAGAATAGATCGTGAAGATGAACCAGATATGTGGGTTTTAATTCAAAATTAGCAGCTAACAATCTTAGTCACCAATATAGTGGCTCCTTAATTTTTTAAATGAAATTACATTGTTTTATTAAACTAATTTATCGACAAAATCTACTCACTACATTTAGCCACTAATTAGAGACTGGAAACCTAGTAACTAATATTAAAATTAACATTTTGTTCAAAAAAAATAACTTACCTATTAACAATTGTGTAGTCGCTAAGTTTAGCGACTAATTGGTTAGTCACTGGATCTTCCACCATAACTTTTTCACATTTTACCAATAAGATTATATTTAGTCACCATTTAGCAACTAACTTATGACTAAGGCATAATAGCAAATCACCGCGTCTTCTTTTACTAGCATTTTAGCGACTAAAAAGTCGTAAATTAATTGCTAAATTAATGAAATATTTCAATATCCTTAATTTAATCACTAATCAATCGCCACTTAGTCGCTATTAAGAGACAAATTTTTTGCAGTCGCTAAAACGCATATTTCTAGTAGTGTTAACGAGTTTGATTTAAGAGCTATCGTGTTCATATCAATTTCTTATCAACCCAATTATAATAAAAAAAAATAATTATATTATATCACGGGTTGATCCATTTACACTAAATGATACGACTAACCCATTAATACATTTAATCTAATATTGTTGACTTTTTGAATATATATATATATATATATTACTTCTAATCTTTTTTATGAAGTCATATATAATTACACTTTATGTAATAATATAAATTAATAGGGATTTATTTAATAAATTTAATAATTTTTAAATATTAAAATAAAAAATTTATTAACTTAAAATTTTAAACGTACTATTCATTTCGTGTCGTATCGTATTATTTATTAATTAAGTGGATCGTATTTGTTTTTATATGTTTGACACAATAAATTAATAATATTGTGATCATATTAACCTTTATTATGTCATAAATATAAATCAACTTAACCTACAAGCACAAATTGTCATTCCTAGTGGTGCTTAATAATCATGGTATTGTTATATTTGTATTTTATTTTCTTTCTTTGAATATAATGATTCTTTGAAAGTGTTTAACATGGAGGAATTCTTTAGTAGAAAAGATCAGACAAAAAAGATTTTGAGCACTATTGAAATTGAATTTTTTAATAATGATCACTTATTTGCATAGCATTTTAATAGTCGAATGCTTATTATGTGATATAAAAAGTTAAGAGAGTTTAAATTCTGTGGCCACTCTTCTTTAAGAATTTCCCATATACTCTAAGAATAAAAATATTGTACTTAATATCATTTATCATCTATGAAAAAGAAAGGCAGAAATTTAGCAAAAAAAAAAATTATCATGAATTTCTTTATTTTTACATTAGAACTCGCCATAATTTTTTTTTTTTAAAACTACGTATGACCAGTTTTTCATTGATATGAACTGCTTAGACCGGTGAATACAGTAAGCAAACCAGTTCACTTACTGGTCAGACTATTTAGTTTTAAGAACGTTTGGTCCTCAAATTTGTCAGCATATTTCTGCATCAAAGCTGTCAAAGTTTAAAAAGAACAGCTACAAATTTGAGGCCAAATCAAGATACTGCATGCATGCAAATCATTCAAGCCAAATGGAAAAAAAAAATGATGTGATTATTTTCCTATGCAAAGATTTCATGGAAAGAAATTTTCATTGATGGCGTGTAACATTAAATACAGTAAACAAGTTCTGAACCCTAGCCCCCTAAAAATCCTGCAAATCAGCAGAATACATTGTACATTAATTTCTTACAAAAGCATAAATGGAAAGTAAGATTCCCATCACAAACTCAGATCTAAGAAAACAGGATGGACAGCTTTGAGGCAGTGTCATTGCACTTGAAGAAGTTGATCGATGCAGAATCCACAACTTCAATCTCTTTCACAAAATAAATAACCTTCAGGGATGTCAACTGTTTTTAAGAATCCCCAAATTCCTCTACATTATGGTAACATTAAAGAATGTTTTGTCAAAACCACAAATAGATTTTCACCGGTTTTGAAGAGTCTCAATTGCCTTTTTCCACTGCCATGCCCTTTGTTTTGCATCTTCAAATGACATTACCTTCTTTGGCTGAACAAGTACAAAAGCTAAGAATCAGATACATGAAAGGGCAAAAGGAAGGAAGAACAGAAAACAAATATGGAGGTGGAGGGAACAATATAATCTGGGAACCAATATATAATGTTGTTTTCAATTAATATGATGCCATGCCTGACCAAAACATATATAGTGGAAAAAGAAAAATGAGTACTAGTTATCTCTTTCGTGTTTAAAATATGTACTTGTTATCTCTTTCATGTTTAAAATATCTTTCCAGTTCCAGAGTTCCATGAGCACGATCTGTTAGCAATGGGGAGGGGCAGGTTGGGTTTCACAATTACCATCCCCACTCCTTTAGCCATTGAGTCAGGAGTGGAAAAATATCAGGGCGGCGACAGATCTCCCCATTTTTTGTTTGTCATTTATACTATTGAAAAATTATATTTTATATATTATCATTAACTGTTATGTACATACATAGGATATTTTAGCGTATTTCTTAATATTAAATAAAAAAAAAAAACATGTAATTAACCGCATTTTTTTTTTTTTTTTTTTTGGGTAGATCTAAAAGTAAATTTCAGATATATATTATGCCCTGCCTCGAATCCCCAACCTGATTATGTGCTGATGTTTATTATTATGTATGGTTATCCCTGCCCCACCAATGCAGTGGGGATTACCCATCGGGTTCTGGGCAGATATAGGTTCCCCATAGGGTTAGGATAAAATTGCCATCTCTGGGTTTATAATAAATTAGCAATTTGAAGAAAATAGTAGACAATTGATTAGTGGGAAATAAAAGGCATACCGTACAGATCTTGAAATTTGAAGGACTTATAACCTGGACATTGAGGTCATTAGAATTGTCTGACCAAATTATATTTCCCTTTACCACTAACTTTGAAGGGTCCACATAAATTAATTTCGGCTTGTTAGTGAGAATAAGCTGCACTTTCTTGCTTGTCAATTTCTGTAATTTTTTCACCATTGAGATCATAAGGACAGATTCCCCAGGATCCAAAAATTGTTGCCTGATAGCATTCAGAATCAAAATGTTAGAGCCTGTAGGCAGCCAGGAGAAGTGCAAATGCAACCACTTTCAGAGACTGGAAATAATGTAAATTAATAAAGACTTTTTTGCATCAATTTAAATAATTTTTAATGGAAGCTTTATAAACTTTGAAACAACAAAGAAATAGATATAAATGGCATGTTCTAATGCTCGAGAAAGACCTTCAACCCCAGGATTATAAAATGAACAATCTTCTAAGAAATGACCTATACTAACAATCTTCTAAGAAATGAGCTATACTTGCTTGATAATGTAGTTGCATGATGAACTTGCTTTAACTCGAAATATAGAAAAAAAAAATTAACATCAATTTTCAAGTCAAAATTTATTCTACAAGTTCAGAGCATTGACAAATCTTTAACCCTAGTATAGTTTGCCAAGCCAGGTGCTCCAAATAAGTTCAAGACTCAATCTTCCTCTAATTGCTTTAAGCACACAATATGATAAATTGCAAGGAAATCTATATTAAACATTAGTTCCAACTGACTAGATGGGTGATTTAAGTCCAAGCTTACATGTGTTTTGACTCTAAAACGTGACAGGCAACAAGAACAATTTGAAAACTAGCATATCTCCACTATGTTTTTGAAAACTAGCATATCTCCACTATGTTTACAGCCAAAAAAAATTGAATGCAAAATTATCAAAAAAGTCTTGTTGAGATGAGAATGAAAACAATAGATCAAAGTGAATGATAGACTAATGGAAGCAGTGCTGAGCCAATACCATTTAGAATCAAAGGAGTCAATGGAGGCAAGTCTAGTTATAGATGCTTCAGCAGATGATGAAGTTCCAACAGTTCCATCATTCTGTCTAACTGAACCATCCCCAATATGTGTAGGATTCCATGAAGAATCCTGATCATGCTCACCCTCACCAGACTGTGCCTGCAAAAAGAACGAAGCTAGCAATCATGAGATCTCAACATTATGAAAGAGAAAGGAAAAATACAAAGGAAAACTGAAAATTTTAAAGTAATACCATTTGTTCCAAAGCAAGTTTTGGAGGAGTTTCCTCTCTTAAATTCTTCCAGTTAACTCCCTTGAAGAAAGGATGCATTTTGAGTGCAGCATAACCATCAGGTCCAGCACCTGGCCTTCTGCTAGGATCTATATCCTACATCATTATTACATGGAAATAACTGACTGTAATTATGAGCTGCATAATCCAGAAAAGAACTGTTGTAATCACTTATAATTGATCCTTGAGCCAAAAAGTAGAAAAAAGAAATAAAGAAAAGGTTTGTCATTGGTAACTTCCTTGCTTTATCGAATATAGCATGTGCAGTGTTCATGAATTGTACAAACAAGACTGTGGACCACCATGAGAAAAACCTAGCCCCTTGTCAACTAGTTATGTGCCTCAACAAATTTAAAAACAGTAACACCTTGTTGCATGTCAACACATAAAGGAAATAAGATGAACAGCAACAACCAAAAATAAAGTTCACAGTTACGTGTTTTTATCACAATCATAAATCACGTCTACATGTGCTCTTTTGTCCTTTGATCATAGACTCACCATTATTGAGTAACTTATACAGTATCTTTTTACTTTTAGTACACCATTTTCATTACAAAAATACATCTACCTATATATGTGGATATATGCATTCATTTTATATTTAAATATAGAATCAGACGAATCAAAAATAATTGCAAAAGTAGAATAATGTAGAAAAAATTCATGCTCAAAATAAAGTCCAATGTGCAAAAACTTGGTAGCTTACCAATAACCGATCAATGATGTCTCTGGCTTCTTCTGAAAAATAGTTAGGAAATCTTATATCCCGAGCTATAATTCTTTGAAATATAAGCCATTCACTTGCATCTTTGAAAGGAGAGGTTCCTGAAAGCATCTGGTACAAGGTGCAGCCAAGTGCCCAGAGGTCATTTCTGTTTGAATTTGATGAAAAAAAAAAAAAGAGGCAAAAGGTTATCCTACATAAGCAAGACAAGATTAAGAGTAAAGCTAACTGAGAAGCTTAACAATAAGCACCAGGTATTAAGAACCCAAAATAAAACACACCACAAGTCCACTGCTTCTAAGATTTTTATCCTAGTTATAATCATATTTTTGTCTAATTAACATGCCTGGCTCCTTTAAGGAAAGAAGTGCCTTACCCAAATGTTGCAGGAGAAGAGTTGAGAACTTCTGGAGGGACATATGCAGCTGTGCCCACAAATGTGCAAGCCTTATCATCTAAGCACAGCATTAGCAAAAGCAAATTTAATCTCAGACACAAAAAAAAAGCAGTCAAAATCATTTATGGATGATGATAAAGTTCCAGCGTTACCAGAAGCTGCATTGGGAAGTACAGTGACGCGGCTATCCTGCATGGGCTTCACACTCCCAAAATCGGCAATTTTAATATGTCCATCTCCTGTAAGCAGCAAGTTCTCTGGCTGCAATTTGCAAAACCTTCAGCATTTTTTGGAAGCCAACAAAAAAAGTGCATGCCTGATTGTAAGTTACCTTGATATCTCGATGTATTAATCCCATGCTATGTATGTATTCAAGAGCATCCACAACTTCTGCAGCATAGAAACGAGCTTCCTCCTCCGATAAACGGCCTTTCTGCACACATGCAAATTGTCCAGATATTTGATAATGCACATTACTAGAAGAAAAATGACATAACCCACCACATGCTAGAAGCAAGAATAACTTATTTCAGCATGAAAAACATTCTGACTCTCTCAAATGTTGTGCATCTAGAGATAGGGAATAAATTTAAAAAACAAATTTTGATGGAAAAGCCATTTTATAGACAAAAAGCCACACCTATATTTAGAAATATTTAGAACAATATAAAGTTTGCAAATAAGTCAATAATGCATAGTAAAATATACCACATTTAGTAAAAATTCAGATGACATGCTTCATGAAAAAATCATTGAAGGGAATGCGCCAACAGAGGAAGGCCTGTGAGGAAGAGGAAAAAGTTTTCACTACTTGTACTAATAGTTGGTTCAGGAAGTTTAAACTTTGGAATGACAGTTTTTTGACAATGCTTCTTATTTTATTTTGTCAATTCCCTTTCTGTAAATGATGGCCCTTTTCACTTTGGCTACATCCAACTACCAAGAAAAATTAGAATTTTTTTTGTCACAATGAAACAAAGCACTGCTAATTAGTTTCTTATATTAGCTTACTCTGGTTATTTGGTCAAAAAGTTCCCCACCTTCACAGGATTCAAGTGCCATGTCTGCAAAATATGAGCAAAGAGACCAACTTCATTTCATAAACCAAACCAGTAACACCCAGTGTTGGTGCTAAAGAAAAGGACTGAACTAAATCAAGTGCATAAAAATTTAAGAAAAATTGTTACCAAGGATACCTACACAGTGAAAAAGTATCTTGAAAAGTAAAAAATAGCCTCACGATTCCAGGATGATCCAATTGATCAAGAACAATGCGTTCCAACTTCACATAAGCTGTTTTATTTTCTTTGGTGATGAATTTCTTGTCCATGATCTTCAAGGCATATACAACTCCAGTATCCTTCTTCTTTGCCCTTACTACCTAATAGATCCATTAATATGATATTCAGTGCATGTCATCACTGAGAAGAAGCTCAAAGGACAACAATCATAGGCATATAGTGCTGTAAATTAGAGCAAGCTAATAGTTACAGTTTAAAACAATAAAAATAAAGACTTCTAGTGAAACATAAATTGTAATGTATTCCAATTCCAATTTATAAGAACAAAGAAATTCACTACAGATTGTACTTGTTCAAAATGATGATGATGATGAAGATGGCAGAGAGAAGGATGAAAAGAAATTGCAGAAAATTATAAAGCTGTCTGCTTCTCAAATATGGTATAGAGAAATATTGCATGCAAGAAGAGTCAGAAGGAAGCCCTAAAGTAAAGTCACACACTCAAAAAAATTTCCTCTCACATGCAAAATACATACACACATATGTATACATATACATATATGTACATACATGTGTAGACAGATGTGTATACATACATGTACATGTAGACAGATGTGTGTACATAAATGTATATGTAGACATATGCGTGTACATATGCGTGTACATATGTGTGTGTGTGTGTGTGTGTGTGTGTGTGTGTGTGTGTGTGTCTATATATGTATAAATGTATTCTTCCATTTTTTGAGCAGTCAACACACCAGAACTGAACCAAAGCAATTTTAATCTGCGTATCAGAGCTGAACACCATTATCAAACAACCATTGTGCAACACAGAAAAGAAGTTGCCAAGGTATATAATTTAGTAAAACAAGAATCATAATCTATGATTTATATAACGAGAAAAGGTAAAAGGATGGATTCTTTCCTGATTGATGCTTCTCAATCCTACTAAAAATATCAGTCCCTGGTCATAATAAGATAACATCAAGTAACTTTCCAATTAGATCCTACTCCTACCAACGTACAAAGGGTAGAACATGTAAGACTCTCAAATAACAAGTTAACCTAAAAACAAGAAGCTCTGAGGTTCTCAACACCTATAACAGTTTTCTTTTTCTTCTTCCTAATTTCCCTCGTCTTAAAACCTAACTAAAAGCTCCAATAGTTCTGTAATGTTTCATTGGCTGCAGACAAAAGATGAGAAAAAAGATAGATAGATAGACAGACAGATGAATAAATAGTAGATATCAGCTTGATAGAGACTCTGTACAAGATAATTTTGTTTTCATTTTCTTAAATGCAGAATCAGCTTCAAAACTAAAATTCATAATTTCATTTCTAATCTTGCCTCAAAATTCTCAAAAGCAAGCAAAAAAAAAGAAATAATCATATTTCAAATCTCTACACACCTTTCTTTTGCCCTAAATTCATCAAACCATCAACTCCTCAGAATGAAGCCAGACCCAACATATTTTGTTAAGAATTGACATCATATTTATATGTTGTGCGTATAAAATACAAGCTTCATTCTATATTAACGGCTAACCAATGAATTTCTTGCAGAAGACTCGTTTATCATCATCAAACATTATTACCCATTAAATAATATAACCAAAAGAATCACATGCATAAGCTGGTATTAAGAAAATTACATTGCACAAATAGATATATGAATCAAGGAAACAATAGGTAATTAAAAACATCACCAAACAAAACCAACTCACCAATCTACAATAAAAATAAAAAGAACCAACAAACCCCACACAACAGAAAACCAATAGAAAGTAACCAGGAAAAGAAAAACCCAAAAAAAAAAAAAAGAATTTAAGCGAAAAAAAATCAAACCTTTGAATAAGAACCAACACCATAGATCTTGCCAAGCTCAAAATCCTGAATACCAAAATTTTCCTGAGGAGCCCTGAAAGCAAAGCTCTTAGATCTCTGCACATTCCCCTTATTGTTATTATTAGAAGAAATAGAAGAAGGGGAAGAGGAAGAAGAAGAAGAAGAATTATTGCTGCTCTGAATCCTTAGCTTGGAATCAAAATCTTTCTCCATTGCCAACATCTCTCTTTGTCTCTCTATCAACTTATCTCCAAATAACAATAAATACTACCCAGTTTCTCTCTCAAAGAGAAAACCCAAATTTTTTTCTCTGTCTAGAAATCTTGGGAGGAGAGTTTTGAAGTCAAAAGACAAGCCAATGGATCAGAATCAGAGGGAAAGTTTGAGTCTTTATATTCTCTGATAAAAAGAAAAGTGAATAAGATTCTCTATCTCTCTCTCTCTGAAATGTGTATGTACATAAATATGTTTATATGGATATATGTGAATAATCTGAAATTGATCAGCTTTTGGGTTTGGTGATGCAAAAATTCTCAAAACCCTAGAAAGTGGATTTTTTGTTATAATTGAGAAGGAGAGGGAATGTGGAATTTGATGGAGGAGAGGGAGGCATGGGGATTGAAGAGAGGCAATAGGAGACACATGGAATTCAATGATGGATATCAATTCATCCTATTCTCTTCCAATATTTTCTCTTTTGCTTTTTTGTTTTTTTTTTTCTCTCTCTCTGGATTTGATTAGAGAGAGAAAACCCTTTTATGGATGCTTAATGGTATCCATGATTAGTAACTTGTTGCCACATCATACAAATGAAATTTGAAGTATATTATGATCTATTGATATTTTTGTCATGCCTGTAAAATCTAAAACTTATAAATACATAGTACTCCCATATATTTTGTCATTCTTGCAAGCCTTTTATTATATAGTATATATGTAGAAAAATAATTGAAAAGCCAATCATTTCTAGTTTGGTTTGCTAGAAATTGAAGCTAGGGACCTCTAGTTTGAGTCATACTATTGTCAATGAAAAATTTAATTTATTAGTATTTATTTATTGTCAGAATTGAATTATATTATTTATTTTTTACTTATATTTAATTGATATTTATAATTTATCTTATATGTAATATCTTTTAGACAAAAAATTATCAATAAATTGATATGTTTTCCATTCATATTTTGGTTTGATAATAAAAGAGAAAATATTTGTATGTTTACTTCCATTTTTTGATATAATTAGTTGTAATTGTCTATTTGGCCAAAAAAAAAAGTTGTAATTTTCTCTTTTTAATAATTATACAAATAAACTATTATACTTTTGATATTTAAAAAAAATTATATTTTTTGTTTTGATTAAAATCGAAATACTAAAAAAAATGAAAAATTAAAAAATTAATATTAAATTTTTAATATAAATTTAAAAGAATTAATCTTAAAAATTAATTTATTAAAATTAAAAATTCAATTTTGTATTAACCACTTAATACGTTTTTATTTAATCAATATAGGATTATTCTCGTTTCATATTTTTAACCATCAAAGATGAAGGAAATTTTCTAGTTTAAAAAAGATATATTGTGGAAGCTAAGTATCATAATGGGTATATCCCAATATTCCTTCTTTTTCTTTTTTTTTTTTTTTTTGGTTTATAAAGCATATATATGAGACAAGAGAGGAAATTATATTATTTCTTCATGGCAGCTATTTGAAGCTTATTAAATCCCAAGGCATCACACACAAGACAAAGATTTTGTAAGATGCTATTTCTAATTTTCTACAAGAATAATTTTTTTTTTTAAATGAAGTTCCTATAAATTGGCAAGACCTTAATTTTGTTGTAGTCTCCAACATGTTTGCATAGACATTGTACCAAAATGAGAGATGAAAATAATTTGCAAACTTTTCCATAGTTTAGTTAGTATAATTAAATGTTGAAATAATATGCAATTAATAATTATAATATAATGTTGAAGAATACATATCATGAAATATTGTTAATTTAAACTATATGGAACTTTTCTAAACACCAACCGCTATGATTCTCAAAACATTTTTAAGCAATTGTAGGGGAGAATTAATAGATTTTTACAAACCTTATAATTTAATAAAAAAAAATTCTTAAGCACACTAAAACAGTGTCTAATAATAAGCATATATACGGTCTGGATAATAGATTTATATTCCATTCTCCATCCCCTGTTTGAAAAAAAAGTTTCAAATTTGCCTTCCTTTTAAATTAATTAATAAAATTTGCTCGTATTATTTTTTATTTCCTTTTCGAGTTTTTATTTTTTTTATGAGAATTATTGATTTTTCTTTCATAAAAATATTTTATTTTCTTGAACTATTTATAGTTTTCGAGTTTAAATTAGTTTTAGATTTATTATTAATATTCAAATAATCAAATTTGATTAAAAATATGAAGGTCAATATGTGATTTAATTAGAATATGAACATAAAATTAAAACGTATTATTATTATTATTAATATATGAATAAATATTCAAATATTTTCTAAAAAATAATAAAAATAAAAAACTTAAGGTTGGAGTGGTCGGTTCATTCCATGGTAACTGTGTTTTCATTTTAACATTTCACATTAAAACCACAATACCCTTCTGAAAAAACACACTACCAATTGCACTATTTATAGAACACAACTGATTTAAGAATAGGATGAATAATTTAGAATCTAATAATTTATTTGATTATGAGCTCATTTCTTAATAATTTTTTAGGTCAAGTGATCATTTCTTGATACATATTAAACAAAAACATGTGATCAATCTTTTATTTTCATGTAAAAAGTTGAATATTTCAAGTCATTGATAGAGCAGCCAACATGGCTGTTGATTGGATTGCTTACCTCCCCCTTGGAGTATTGTTTATCCTCCAAAATTTGGCCAATTGTTATTGTCTGATGTATGTCAGTTGAATTCTATTTAAGGGTTGAAATCTATTTTCATTTGGCAAAAAAAAAAAAGTCATTGATTTATATAAGAGTGAAGATTTTATTTTATTTTAATTTTTTATTTTGAAGATTTGTCTTTCTGTCATCATATTTAGATTGCTTGATACTTGAAGCTCTGAAAATGACAAATCAAATGTATATGGGAATATCGTGCACATTGAATAGCTTCCTTTAAATATTGTGCAATTTACTAATAATGAAAGAAGGAAGAACAATCAATGAGTTTTTAATTTAGTAAAATTAGAGTTATTTTTAAGTATTTAAGTTCGAGTCTCAAATAAAGCTAAATTTAAAAAGAGAGAGAGAGGAAGAAGAAGAGGAAAATGAGTTTCAATCACACAAAACTTTATTATAAATCAAGAAAAAAAATAATATCAATTTGTTTATAAAATCTATTTTTTTAGCATAACTTCTTCATAAAATCTTGAAAATAAGAGATCTAAAACAAATTCTTATAATCTTATGCTAGAGTTATTAAGTTTTAACTAGTTTAATTATTTATTTGTTAGAAAAATGAATGGTAAATTGAATAGATTTATTGTTTTTGCAACATTCCTATTAATAGAGGTTTTATGCATTTGTAATTTTCACATTTATGGGTAAAATATTTAATATTTTTATATCCATTTTAACTTTTTTGATTCCTATATAAGGAGGTATTTTTCATTCTTCAAAACACACCAAAAAGCTTTGCTTTCTAGTTTCTCTTAACATTTCTCTAGTGTTCTTAGTATTGTTAGAAAATTCTCAAGTCTTCAAGGTTCTTCACTTGATGATAAAGTTGGCACGGTTCTAGTTCATGGAAAAGTAATTTTATGATGCTTAAAATTACTTGGTTGCCATTGTATCCTAGGAGATAGATGTCGAATTAATCCTCAAGTACTAACAATGAGGAACTAATCTGTTTTAAAGAAATTGTATGCAATATAGATCTCAATTTGTATTTTTTATTCCTTATATTATTTCTATGATCTTACAATTTTATTTATATTTATCTATAAATATAATTTTAAATTATATTTCAATTTAGTTTTCCACTTGACTAACAATTTGAAAACTTGAGAACTTTTTAAGATAACTAGATAAATGTTAAGAGAAAATTAGAAAGCAAAGCTTTTTTTTGGTGTATTTTGAAGAATGGAAATTGCCTCTTATATAGAAATGAAGAAGGCTAGTTTGGGCATTAAAAAAATTAATTTCTTTTACCCATAAATTGGGTATTATGTGTCACGTCCCGAACCCAAAGGCACGTGACCGACACTATAAGACACGGGTGATGCACATGGCTACCAGTGCCCATAGTAAGTCTAACATCAAACTAAACGACAAAACCACCACAAATAGGGCTATGGGCCCACTCGTTAAGCAGATCTAAACCAATATCAACTTAAATCAACACCACACTTGGCTAACATCTAAATCATTCCATAATATCAAATAACATATTATTAGATTCTGCTTAACAAACCACTTATCAACTCATAAGATAAATATATAATACAACTGATAATTAAACAAAATACAGGTAATAGAAGTAACATTACCGAGTTCTACAATTATAATACAATTATACAAATATCTTTTACATAATTCAGTACTTATTAATACAGAACACTGTGAAAAACAAATGGCAGAATAACTCAATTTAAAACTTCTTCACAAACTCATTCCACAACCTGAAAAATAAATTGAATAAGAATGAGCATTCAACTCAATGAATGATACTAATTAATATATTAAACTGGTTTTTTATAAATATATATCTAATATTCATGCCAGTGCAATGTGTCATAGAAATAATTAAATCACATAAACAAACATGGATGGAATACAATCTACAGTACCACACTAAACCTCAATATGGGGAGCTGATCCCCCAATGCTGGCTCTCTTAATCCAACAATCTATCTCTTATATCCAATGGGTCTAGCCGTCACAAGTCTGTATCACACAGCCTGACCCGACTGACAGCAGCCCTGGAGATGAGCAAGCCCGACCAGTATACACTAGTCATAGCTCATCTTCTCAATCTCATCATAATCATATCCATAAATTCTAAGTGATATTGTATTCTTCTGATTCCATCTGTTAACCATAACCAGTATGCAATAATAAAGATCAATTCATCAACCACAATCATATGTTAACATGTATCTATGCAATAATAATGCATAATATACATATATAAATACATACAATAAATGTAGATGCATGAAAAGAAAGGATAATATATTAAGGAGTATTACTTACTTGCTAGACAATTTGTCTAACCGACTATCCTTGGAAGTGCGACCCTTGACGACTAAAGGATACCAGAGACATTGACTCTGAATAACACACTAGATAATCAGAACAAAAATGGTGCGCCTATTAAGATGTAACTAAATGACTCTAGAGATTCTTGCCGGAATTTCGACAAAATCTCTCCTAAACTAGAACAATACCCAAAATCAACAAAGAAAATGAATACTTCTAAATAATCTCAACAACTCAACACAACATCAATAACCCCTCCTGGGTCCTCCCAATTCTCAATCATCAACACAATTAACACAACCAAAATCCAATATCCAATTCTAATTTGTATTCACAAAGTCATCAAATATTAATTAAATCCAATAAGCATAACTTGAATCACTTATAACTCAAATAATAATCAAAATTCAAGAGTTTCGGATTTACCCTCATAAATTTCGATCAAATGTACGTCGTGAATCTCATCAGAACGATGAGACAAAACTAGTGGATCTACCCCACTCACCGCTGGTGGAGCACTGTTGGCTGGCCACGCACCACCGCTACTAGTAGTCTTGGAAGTCGTGGAAGGTGCCATCCATCTCGTTTCATCACCAAGAATTCATTGGTGGTGTTCATTTCATCTTACTCATCGCCGTGTCGCCAGAATTTACCCTTAAAGCTTAGGTGGATTAGATGCCGATTTCCTTCTCTAGTGGTCGATCGGAGGCATGGCAAGTATCATCTTGAAGCTCTCACCACTAGGAGTTGAACAAGACCAAAGTCATCGAAATCTGCCACCGAAATCGACCAGAATCAAGAGTTAAAGTTTCAACCCCAGTGAGACTTCTCTCCTTGTGTGCGCCACCGTCCATCGTCTAATTCCGGTGTTGCCACTTCACTTGGAGTTGCCGAATGCCAGCCTTTGCAAGTCGGCCAAAAGTTGATCGGTTGCTCCTCACTCTCTCGCTGTCTCTCTCTGCTTCTCTGTTCTCCTCTCTCCCATTATGGTTCTACAAATAGCCATATGATTGGCTGTTTCTCAGCCAATCAGATGTGCTCCTCCAACTCTTCTTGTTCTTCTTTTTAAAACCGTGTATGTATATATATATATATATATATATATATATATATATATATATATATATATATATATATATATATATATATATATATATATATATATATATATATATATATATATATATATATATATCAAAACTTTAATAATAATAATCACAATCATAAACCTTAATTAATATATAATTAATCTCTATAAAATTTTCATAATTGTTAAATAAAATCCAAATTAAGTATTTCATAAGTAAATAAATAAATATTTTCCTAAATTTGAAATTTCAAATAACACCAAATTGAATGGATAATTAATAGGATGAAATCGAAGATTTTATTTAATAAATACTTTTTCTCAAAATAATCACAATAATATTTTCATAATTAAATATATAAATGCTTTCTTCAATTTATTCACATATTTAACATTTAAAATAAAAATTACGATTAATAATATATTTTCAAATTATATGAATATATATAAAATTTAATAAAAATATAACTTCAATTTTTGCTTTAATAAAGAAAATAATAAAATAATACATTTCCGTATAAAAATAGGATTTTATAAAATAAATAGAAATTCGAGGTATTACATTATAACCCGTTCAATTTTGATTTTTACAAAATTAAATTTTTGAGGTTACAAAATTGATTAAAAAAAAATCAATTTTCATTCATTTTCTAACAATTGCTTGGAAATGATTTGGTATTTCAGGATTAATTTGATATCTATATGTACTTGAGGATTAATTTGATATCTATCTCCAAGGATACAATGGTAACTAAGTAATTTTAAATACCACAAAATTACTTCTCCACAAACTAGAATCGTGCTACTTTTATTACCAAGTGAAAAATCTTGAAAATGTGAGAACTTTCTAAGAACACTAGAGAAATGTTAAGAAAAAACTAGAAAGCAAAGCTTTTTTTCGGGTGTATTTTGAAGAATGAAAATTGCATCCTTATATAGGAATCAATAAGGCTAGTTTGGGCATAAAAAAAAATAATTTTTTTACCCATAAATTGGGTGTTATAATCATTCAATTTTAATGTTACAAAATTAAAATTTTGAAGTTACAAAATTGATTAAAAAAAATTCAATTTTCATTCATGTTCTAACAATCAAGCAAAAAGAGATGAACATTGAAGAGCTCATTGTTAGACTTTGAAGAAGATAATAGAAGCTTAAAAAAGAGAGGATATGTAGGCAAACATTGTCGAACATGTACCAAGTTTGAAAAAGAAGAAAAACAAACAGAAAAGGAGTCCAAGGTACGACCCAAAGGTGGAGTTTCAAAGAAGAAATTCTAAGGCAAGTACTTTAATTATGATAGGGTGGGTCACAAATCCTCTGAATGTTAGTTGTCGAAAAGTAAAAAGAAAAACTATAAAGCAAATATGGTTAATGACATCACACAAGATGTCTCTAACATCAACCTAGCTGCTGTGACATTAGAGGTGAATTTGGCTGGGTCTAACCCGAAAGAATGGTCGATTGATACTGATGCTATAAGACATATATGCTCAGAACGTGAGATGTTTTCCACCTTTACCCTAAAGGCAGGGAGAAGCTGTATATGAGCAACTCTACCACTTCTTAAGTCCTTGGTGAAGGAAAGATAGTGCTGAAAATGACTTCTGGTAAGGAGATGACTCTGAAAAATATCTTGTATATGCCGAAAATCTACAAAAACTTGGTGTCCGGTTCACTTCTCGACAAGCATAGATTCTGTGTGGTATTTGATTCAAACAAGGTTGTTATCTAAAGGTGGGATGTATGTGGGAAGATTGTTAGTCAAGTTGTAAACTATAATAAAAATAGAATCTAAAATTATATTTATAAAATAAATATAAAATTACAATATCATAGAAAAATAATATAAGAAATAAGAAATGCAAACCGAGACCTATGTTATATATAGTTTTCTTAAAATAGATTTGTCCCTCACTATCGGTATTTGAAAATTAATTTGACGTCTGTCTCCTAAGATACAATGGTAACCAAGTAATTTTGAGTGCCATAAAATTACTTTTCTACGAACTAGAATAGTGCTAATTTTATTACCAAGTGAAAAACCTTGAAAATTTGAGAACTTTCTAAAAACACTAGAGAAATGTTAAGAGAAAACTAGAAAGCAAAGTTTTTTTTTTGGTGTATTTTTTGAAGAATGGAAATTGCCTCCTTATATAGGAATCAAGAAGGCTAATTTGGGCATAAAAAATTAATTTTTTTAACCCATAAATTGAGTGTTATAACCCATTCAATTTTGATACAAAATTAAAATTTTGAAGTAACAAAATTGATTAAAAAAAATTCAATTTTGATTCATTTTCTAACAATACATTTAATTATAAGCCTAGCCTTATACTTATCAATTGAACCATTAGCTTTCATCTTCCTTTTGAAAATCCACTTAGATCCTAGTGGTTTACATCCCTGAGGTAAATCCATTAATTCCTAAGTATGATTTTGCGTGATAGAATCTACTTCACTCTTAATGACCTCTTTCTATAAAAGACCTTCTAAAGGTTCATAGCTTCTGCATATATTTGAGATTTTGTTTCTAGCATATAGATCGAAAAATTTGGACCAAAAGTTTTTTTTGTCCTTACTCCCTTAATATGCCTCAGCTCAGTCTCAACAAGCCCGTCCTCAAATTCACATTCTCCTCCCTGATTTTTATCTTGGATTTGTTCTTCATCCTGATTATTCTCACTTATTATCTCAAAAGTTCGTTTAGATGAACTTACGGACTCCCCCTTCTGAAGATTTACATGGAAATACATGTTCAAAGAACGATGCATTTCTTAATTCAATTATTGTGTTTTTATGTATGTCAGGAATTTTTGACTCATGTACAAGAAATCGATAAGCACTAGTATTTTTTCCATAACCAATGAAAATGCAATCAACTTATTTTGAGCCTATTCTAATATTTCTTTGGTGTTGGTACAGCCACTTTGGCAAGACTTCTATACACTTGCAAATATTTATAGGAAGGCTTTCTTCCTTTCCACATTTCATAGGGAGTCTTATCTTTTTTCTTTCGAGGCACCTTGTTTAAAAGGTAATTTGCTGACAAGATGGCTTCCCTCCACATGTTCTAAGGTAATCCATAACTTATCAACATTGCATCCATAATTTCTTTCAAGGTACAATTCTTTCTCTTAGCCACACCATTTAACTAAGGTGAATAAGGTATTATGGTTTCATGTATAATTCTGTGTTGTGCATAGAATTCACCAAATAGTGCTTCATATTCACCACCATGATCAGTCTTCAACACCTTAATCTTTTTATTGAGTTGATTTTCAACTTCAATTTTATAGAGTTGAAATTTCTCTACAACATTGTCCTTCCTTTTAAGTAAATACACATAACAATATTTTATGCAATCATCAACAAACATAATAAAATATTTATTCCACCATTTGTTTGCATAAATTTTAAACCTCGTACATCGTTGTGTATTAAATCAAGTGGTTCAATTTTTCTTTTAATTGTTTGAAAAGATGATCTTGTTAATTTTGCCTCAACACAAATTTCACTTTTGTGTTTTAAATCTATACTGAAATTAGGTATGTGGTCCAAGTTAATTAACCTCCTTAAGGTATTATAATTAACATGTTCTAGTCTATCATGCCATAAATTAGAAGACTTAAGCAAGTAAGTAGCAGAGATACTTTCATACATATGCTTAATCACAGTTTTATTGAGCTTAAAAAGCCCATTAAACACATACTCTCTTCCTACATACATCTCACCTTCAGACAAAACAACCTTGTCTGACTCAAACACCATATGAAATCCATGCTTGTTGAGCAGTGAACTGGACACCCAGTTTTTACAGATTTTCGGCACATACAAACATTATTCAGCTCCTAGCCAAAAGTCATTTTCAGGACCACCTTTCCTTCATCAAGAACTTCAAAAGTGGCAGAATTGCCCATATACAGCTTCTTCCCACTTTTAGGGGTGAAGGTGAAAAACATCTCATGTTTTAAGCACACATGCTTTGTAGCACCAGTATCAATCCACCATTCTTTTGGGTTTAACCTGACTTGATTCGCCTCTAATATCATAGCAGTAATGTTGACATTAGAGACATCTTATGTGATGTCACTAACCATATTTGCTTTATGATTTTTATTCTTCTACTTTAGCAACCTGCATTCAGAGGATTTATGACCTATCCTGTCATAATTAAACAATTTGCCTTGGAATTTCTTCTTGGAAACTCCATCTTTGAATCCCACCTTAGACTTCTTTTCTGTTTGTTTTTCTTCTTTTTCAAACTTGGTACATGTTCAACAATGTTTGCCTTTGCTTCCTAAGGTACATATCCCCTCTTTTTTGAGCTTCTATTATCTTCTTCGATTCGAAGTCTAACAATGAGCTCTTCAATTTTCATCTCCTTTCACTTGTGCTTAAGATAATTTTTGAAATCCTTTCGGCCAAGGGCATCTTCTCAATTATAGTAGCCATTTGGAAGTTTTCACTTAAGTTCATCCCTTCGGCATTGAATCTCATGGAGAATCACTTGAAGTTCTTGCACTTGACTAACCACAGTTTTGAAATCCACCATTTTATAGTTTAGGAAACATCCCACTATAAACTTTTTAGCACCAGTATCCTCAAATTTATATTTTTGATCCAAAGATTTCCATAACTGTATAACAGTCTTCATTGCACTATACACATTGTATAGTGAATCATGTAGTCCATTCAAGATATAGTTCCTACACAGAAAGTCAGAATGATGCCAAGTGTCACGAGTAATTCTCACTTGAACATCCTGCTCATCCTCTTTTAGAGTAGGAGCATCTTCGGTCAGAACTATGCAAGGTTCAACGTGGTCAGATAGAATAGCATTTTTTATTGCTAACTTTTAAAATTCAAGCCATTAAATTTCTTTGGTTTCTCTCCATGGTTCACCGGAACCGAAACAGGCACAACAGAGGCAGTAGCTTTTGTACCTAATAATGATGGTACTTGAGCTATGTTTTCATCATTAACTATCTCCATTTCTAAAATAGCAAAGGAAACTATTAATTTTCCCTAAATAGAAAATTAATTTCACTATTTAAATAGCACCTTTTAGACAATTTTCTGAAAATGTCAAAGGGGCCACAATCAGGTCCCAACTTGAAATCTAGTCTTCTTAGATGAAATTTCTTAA
Source organism: Reutealis trisperma (assembly GCA_947687605.1). Lineage (NCBI taxonomy): Eukaryota > Viridiplantae > Streptophyta > Magnoliopsida > Malpighiales > Euphorbiaceae > Reutealis > Reutealis trisperma. The sequence goes on from CANTUT010001310.1 coordinate 29,356, forward strand.
TAGAAATTTCCAAGAAAAGCTGGAGAGTCACAAACAGGTCCCACTAAAAACCCGATCTCCTTAGAATTTCTAAATTGTGACTATTTAGTGTATACAAGTGAAAAAATCATATTGAGATTACACTCAAAGAATCTTTTTTATAATTGTTAGTCAAGTGGTAAACTATAATTGAAATATAATCCAAAATTATATTTATAAATAAATATAAATAAAATTACAAGATCACAGAAATAATATAAGGAATAAGAAATACAAACTGAAGCTTGTGTTAAATAAAATTTCTTTAAAATAGATTTGTCCCTCATTATCGGTATTTGAGAATTAATTCGATGTCTGTTTTCAGGATATAATGGCAATTAAGTAATTTTGAGCACCATAAAATTACTTCTTCACGAACTATAACCATGCTAACTTTATCACCAAGTGAAGAACCTTGAAAACTTGAGAACTTTCTAAGAACACTAGAGAACTATTAAGAGAAAACTAGAAAGCAAAGCTTTTTGGTGTATTTTGAAGAATGAAAAAGACCTTCTTATATAGAAATCAAAAAAGCTAAAATAGGCATAAAACTATTAAATATTTTACTTATAAATGTGAAAGTTACAAATACATAAAACCACCATTAATAGAAATGTTACAAAAACAATAAATCTATTTAATTTTCCATTCCTATGAATTTTTATTTCAAAATACTAAGATTATAATAAAACTTGGTATTATTTATTCATAATTTTATCAATTTTGCTTTATTAAAAAATAAAAAATAAATAAAAAAGAAGAAAAAGAAAAGAAAAGAAAAAATATTGATAACGTGCATAATTATACAAATTAAGTTAATAAAGTAATTATTATTAATATATTAAATAATTTGTTAGTATATTTTTAGCCTAATCCATATCAATAACATGCATAATAAAGTAATTATTATTTAATATATAATTAATTATATTTAATATCTAACTGTATTTAATTTAAATAATAAAATAATGAATTAGAATAATAAAATAATTATTATTTAATCTAAAAATTTAACGAAAATATAATTATATAAAATAGATATTATCTAAGCTATATAATCGTGTATTTTAATACAATTAGAATGATGATACAAAATAATTATAAATTTTATAAAAGGTAATATATATACAATATTAAAAGAAGATGAGTCAAGCATACCTAAATAAATCATTTTTTATAATTTTAAATGATATTCTTATATTCAAGAATATGTTAGAAAAAAGAAAGTAAAAGAATTGATATATAACTTTCTAATTAAAACTTGAAAACATAATATATATGATTAATTAAATTGAAAATATTCATTATATTAAAAATAACTTTCAATTTTATACATCTCGAATATCCTCACATTGAAAATTTTAAGTAAATTTACTTGTTTATAAAATCACAAACAAATTGATTTTTTTTTAAAATAACATACCATTATAAATAGAAATTTTAACATTTGATAATATGTTAAATAAACTCTCAATTAGTGTATGTTCTTTTTCTGTTACATCTTCTTATAAAATCAAAAGTAATTTTTATGATCTACAATATAATTTTCTCAAAGTTAAATTAGAATTTCTTTAATTTATTAATATTCAAATAATCAAAGTCACATTGTAATTTTTCTAACTTCTTAATAATCGAAATAACATAAAAAAATATATATAAATTATTCTAATAGAATTCATTTATATAAACTATTATTTTTTTTTAAAACATACAAATTATTACTGATGATTAAAAAAACTAATTTTTAAATTTATAATAGAATTTCTCTAATTTATTAATATTCGAACAATCAAAATTACATTGGAATTTTTCTAACTTCTTAATATTCGAAATAACATAAAAAAAATATATTATTCAAGTTGAATTTATTTATACAAACTATTATTTTTTTTTTTGAATACATACTGTCACACCTCGAAATCTTAAAGATGCGACAGTCCTCGGGCAAGGAAAAGTATAAGACTACCATATACCCGTAGAACCTAATAACATCAATAAACTCCCTAAATCAACTTAAAATCAATTTCCATACATACATATATTCTATTATAATTCAATTAACAAAATAAATATCTCCAAATCTCTTTTTTACTACTACGGAGTACTTAGAGTAATAGATACTGAAACACAATAAGCAAATTTAAATTATTACATAAATAGCTTCTTGTAGAGAAAAGGAATACAAGAGCTTAATCTTCTCTATATCTAGCTTCCTCTACTCTAGTACCTGAAAAATCTATAATGAAGATGGGTGAGTCTTCAACTCAATAAATTATGAAATATAACCATACTTGGAGAGTGAACAATGAATATATAACAAAATGGGTTTAAAAACAATAACATATATATGCCTAGAAGAAATGCCACTAAAGAGACATAATTAATCAATCAATTAATATCAATCATAACTTATCAATTAGGGCTTTTTTCATTACATATGCTTGGCCGAGCATACACGTAGAGTACATAGCCCTCTCTAGGTAGAATATTGACATATTTGACCCTATTGGTTGAGTTATTAGTACACATGGCCTAATGGTATATCCCCCATTAGTAAGGTGTTTTGTCATATATATGGTCAACGGCTCGATAGGAATAATAACAATAATTAGACCCAAGTGGTCTCTCGATAAATCAATAAACAATTAGATTCAAGTGGTCTTTCGACAAATAAATAAACAATTAGACCCAAGTGGTCTTTTGATAATCAATAAATAATTAGACCTAAATGGTCTTTTAATAATCAATAAACAATATTTAACAATTACAATAGGTTAACAACAAAGTAATAGTTCAATGATGAAAACGAATAAAGGTTCAAGGCTAACAATAATAACAATAATAGTAGATAATCAATATAAATCAATTTAATTCAATAGGAATTTCAATAAATTATTTATGGTAGGTTACTATGTATCGATATATTTCATAACTTACCTCTCTAAGTAAAATCTCCAATTAAATACCAATCATTGCAATCCGATTGAGATGTAACAAATCTCATATTCATAACCTATAGTAAAACTTACAATTTGATTATTATCAATCTTTGTACTACATATCTAAACTAATTAACTTAATAATCTCAATTTAAAATCAATATCAATATATTCTATTACTTAATCAAATAATTCTATTATATTCTAAGATCAAAATAATCACTAGAAACATATTCAAAAATTCGATCGTCGCTTAATGAAGATTCGCCAGAAAAACTATTTAAAGTCAGATTTTAATGAAAACAGTATCAAAAATCTTGTTTTGAAGTAAGAATCTAGATTTTTTGGTTACCTGTTATTCATCAAAGGTTCGCCAAAAAAACGATTCCAATCTATTGTCTGTCACTAGATTCTGACCAAAATTTTAAATTAGTCCAAAAATTACAAATGATATACCAAATGAAATCTAAGATGGTCAGGAGTCCAACAATACTAAAATCATTGAAAATGAAAGTCGAGAAGTCAACAAAATTTGGCTCTAAAAATTCTGGCTGGCGGTCGGTGCGGCAGCGCATGCGGCTTCCAGTGGCGGCTAGCTGCAAACAAAGTGGCGTTGGAAAGATCTCGGTCTCCTCATTCTGATGGTCATGCGCATGCATAGTAAAAGTCACAAAAGAGCGATTGTTTGGCTAGCAAAAACTACCACCCATTTTTGTTTCCTACTGCTTCTATTTTTCTACTGCTTCTGTCAGCATTCTATCTTCTCTCTCTCTCTCTCTGCTATGCCATACAACAGCTCCCCTGCCCCTTTTAAGCAACAGTTAATTGGTCTTTTGGGACCAATCAACCCGTTAGGGCAAACAGCAATTATGTTTGTCTGTCTGTCTTTTTTTTTCTTAATAACAGCTGTAAAAACTTTAATAATATTATTATTATATTTTTTTATTCATAATAATAATAATTCGCAAATCAACAATAATATTTCTCATGAATTCAAAATAATAATATTTCACTAAAATTAATTAATAATTATTGATACCAAAATTTAAAATAACTTAATCTATAATTATTTAAAATAATGATTTTTAATATAATTTTAACAATAATGAAATCACAATATTTTTTGAATAAATAAATAATAAATAGATGTTAATTTCTTTAATTAATTTGAAATTAACAAAATAATAAATAATATTTAGCAATTTAGCAATAATTTTATATTGCTATAAAATATTCTTGAAATTTTTCTAATTAGAATATTTATTAAATTAAATAAACAAATACTCCAAAAATATAATAGTAAAAATAGATTTTTTCTAAGATATTACACATACAAATTATTATTAATGGTTAAAACAACTAATTTTTAAATTTATATTGGGACAAAACAATAATTTACACAATGAAAATCAAATTATAATTTCTTTAACTTATTAATATTCGAATAATCGAAATCAAAATAATTTTTTTAGTTTTTTAATATTTGAAAAAAATTAAAAAACATAAATTATTTTAATTGAATTCTTTTTTATTTAAATTAAATTAATTGAATTCATTCTTTTTTATTTAAATTAAATATAGTTATATATTAAATAATTAATTATATGCATTAATTGAGAGTTCATTTAATAATAATGAGTAGAATTCTATTATTTTATTATCAAATGTCAAAATTTTTATTTATAATCATATATTCTTCTAAAAAAAATTGTTTCCGATTCTATAAACACTTAAATTTAATTAAAATTTTCATTATAAAAGAAATTCAAAATATATCAAAATTGAAAGTCAACTGCAAATTATTTATATTATAATGAATATATTCAATTTTCAATGAAAAAATAATTTTTTAAAAAATAAAATACTTTTAAAGGTAATAACTTAATAATCAAAATATATTACTAATTTTTTTAAAAAAATAAAATATTATTAAAAGCAAAAAGTTATTAGTAGGAGAAAAAAATATAATTCACCTAAGAAAATAGAGCTCTATTAGGATTAATAATTTTAATGTCTAAAGCTAATTTTATTAGGATTAATAATTTTAATGTCCAAAACTAATTAGTTACCTAACGAAATATGAAAGTAAATTAAAATTTGAGTATTTGAACAATATAAAAAAATAATTAATCTTAAAAAATAAAATTAGATTCCTCCAAAAAAAATAAAATTAGATTTATAATTATATAATTTATTTACCCGGATGAAATAAAATTAGATTTATTATTTATTACATAAAGTTTTATATATATTAGACTTATTTTAATCTTAAAAATAAAATAATTTTAATAAATAATAGTCAAAAATCATATTACCCTTAAATTAAATATATAATTAATAAGAATATAATAAGAGCATATAAGTAAATGTGTTTTTTTTTTTCTCTTACCGTACATTTATATATAGTATAGATATAGATATATATAATTCCTTTAATGATATCCAATTTGTCGAAAAAAATCTGCACAAAATTAATCTCTATGAATCCCTAAAGTTTAAAATGTTACAAGGAAAATTTGAATTTTTGGTTTGTGGATATCCTAACTTTAGTGTGCGTGTGCATATATATATATATATATATATATATATATATATACATATTGTGAGGCCTCACCCTAGCACTAGCGCAATCCACTAGAGGAAAATCGGGATGCTCATTCGGATTTAGACTCATGACAAAACTCTCGGGTTCGGATTTGGTTGATTTTGAAAATGATTTTAAGAGTCATCATCCTAATTTATTTTTAAATGGAAAAATTAAGAAAAAACCTAATTTGACTCAGATTTATTAATTTTTTACTTTAATTTGCCCATGAATAAAATCACTATCTCGAACCATGTTGAACTTGGGGACTAGATTTTTCATTTTAAATAATTAAAATTTGACTCTTAAGTTTAATTTGACTTTAAAAAATTGATTTTATGAATGACAAATATTATAAGATGATAATTGTAAATAAGATGCATGAATATGACATGAGTGCAAGGAGAAAATAAAATATCCACAAATTAAAAAGGGAAAAAGATATTGATAGAGATTTTGATTTAGATTCCAAACGTGCCTACGTATTGCATTAAATAGGAATTAAAATCCATGTAGTTCGTTCCACGATTAAGTAGAGGGGTTTAGGAGTTGGTCATATTGATTTTGGTTTGGGTGTTTTAAGAGTGAGAGAAGAAGGCTAATACATTTGTTTTTGGTGGGTGGAGAGTTTTACAGGACCGAAATTCCATTTTATCAGGACCGGGTGATTGGATTGATTTGAGGGATTAATTAATTAATTAAAATGATTAATTAACTAATTAATGTGATAAAATGGATGGATGGATAGATGGATTAATTAATTAATTTGGATGAGAGGTAGATTAAAAAAAAGATTGATTTAATTTTAGAGAAAAAAAGTGATTAATTAATTAATTAATTGAGTAATTAATTTTGATTTAAAAAAAAAGATTTTTAGTTAATTAAAAAGATTAATTAACTTGATTAGGGTGAGAAAATTAATTAATTAAAAAGATTAATTAATTAATTAGAGAGTGGTTGAAGGGAGAAGAAGAGAGGAATTAGTAGATAACCATCAATACTAATTCAAGAGATGTAGAGAAATGAGAAGTAGAGAGGGGTATTTATAGGAAAAGTGGGTAAGGGTAGTTTAGGAAGTGGAAAAGTGAAAAGACCAAAAGGGTAGAGCTAAAAAAAAGCTAAAACATCATATTAGAGGGTATTTTTGAGATTGCAAGCGGGCAGTGGGGCCCGCTCCAATGGAGGCCTTGGCAGCGATGTCGACACTCTGGGTGGTGTTGCTGGCCAGTTGAGCGGTGCTGCCTAGAGGGTTGACAGCTTCGCTAGATCCTTGGTAGGCGTGCTGACTGGATTTTTACTTTTTTGATCGTTTAGGTTTTGGAACTTTCAGATTAGTTTTCGGAAGTTATAGAGTTCAGAAAAATTATTGATCAGTATCGATAGGTTCAAAATTAATTTTAGAATATTTTAACAGTCAGTTAGAGAGAAAATTCGATCAATTTTGAAAAAATATTATCTGATATGAAAGGTCCAGTCATGGTAGAAAAAGTACCAATGTTTGAAAAATTAAGTATTCTCGTACTGAAGTGACTACAAGTCCATTTTTAACTCCGGAGGCACTGCCTCTTACACCTCTGCAAGGGGCGCTGCCCCTTTGACCCCTGCCCGCTAACCGGCTAGCGGGACCGCCATGCTAGCTCTGCTTAACGCACTAATCTTATTAGGTGTCAAGCTGTAGCCGAATGATGAGGTGTAAAATTAAGGGTTCACAGCTACCCCCTCATTAAAATTGGCTTTGAATAAAAGTTGATTCTAATGATAGTGAACATTGGGAAGAGATGCTATGTCAGACTCTGGGCTTATGTGTTTTTGTCAGGTCCTTTAGGAGGAAACCCTCTAGAATAAATGAGATTTTATCAATGGCTATTGGTCTAGCCTTGATGTTGGATGCGAAAATAGTCTTGGTAAATTTCAATTAAGATTATCTATCCAGTCTTAATGTTAGAGATAAAGAAGGATTTCAATCAAGGCTATCTGTCTAACCTTAACATTGGAGATAAAGAAGGTTCGGTGAATTTCAATCAAAACTCTTTGTGCGGCCCTAATGTTGGAGATAAAGATGATCTGGGGTAAATCTCAATTAAAGCTATCTGTCCGGCCTTAATGTTGGAGGTAAAGACGATCTGGGGTAAATCTTAATCAAGACTATATGTCCTGCCTTGAAGGTAGAGATGATTTAGGTAAATCTCAATCAAGACTATCTGTTTGGCCTTAATGCTAAAGGTAAAGATGATTTGAGTAAATCTCAATCAAAGCTATCTATCTAGCCTTAATATTGGAGGTAAAAATGATTTGGGGTAAATTTCAATCAAGGCTATTTGTCCAGCCTTAATGTTGGAAGTAAAGATGATTTGGACAAGATAATTTAATGAAAGGAGAGCCTCGACCTATGGCAAGTCGACTCACAAGATTCTGATAAGATTTTGATAAGGAAGAACCTCAGCTTATGGCAAGTCGACTTATAAGAATCTGATAAGATTTTGGTAAGGGGAGAGCCTCGGTCTTTGGTGAATCAGTTGGACAGATTCTGAAAATATTTTGATAAAAGGAAGTGCCTCGACCTATGGCGAATTGGCTCAAGAGATTCTGAAAAGATCTTGGTAGGAGAGTCTCGGCTTATAGCAAGTCGACTAGATAGATTCTGACAAGATTTGGTTGTGCCAAAGAAACTTAGGCTTCCGAATGTAAAGGGTTGGGCCTTTCAAAAGGCTCAAAGGAACTTTGCTAGGAGTAAAGGGACTCTAGAAGTCATGCTTCATTGATTAGATCTGGAAAGGTACCATTTAGCTTCAAAGAGGCATTGGTCAACTTTAAGAGGTATTGGTCAGCTTTGAGGAAGAACTGGTTAGCTTTGGGATAGGCCAGTGAGGCTATTGGCTCAACTTATGCATGATGGTGCATGATTGCATAAATGCTGGTGCACAGATGATGCATGCATGTTTCAGAATTTATAGACCTTTTATTTGACTTCTATGCCATGCATGATTTGTGATGATGCTTGTAATGGATGATTGTATGGATGCATGAGGGTGGATTCACGTATTTGCTTTGTGAATGTAATTTTTTCATGTGACTTTTGTGTCCTACAGAGACATACATTTGTGGACTGAGAAACTTTGCAAAATTTGAGAAACTCAATTTGGATTAGTATGGGATATTCACCATGGTGGAATTACGAGGAGTTCAAGTGGATTGAGATTTTTCTGATGGTTTACTTCAGGTTTTGGAATTTGGTGGCCTGTGTTTTCAGTCTACACATCCTTTATTGATGATCAGAGATCGGATAGAATAGTTGCTTGCAACTTGCCCCTAAAGGACACATTTTTAGCACTACTAATGGCAAGGGATTAGATCTCTCACGACTGAGGGGCCATGGGTGTCGAGTGGTTTGCCTATTAGGCTTGGTTTGAATGCTTTTCACTAGGGGATGAGGGTCTTAAGGCATATTAGGTAGACTCAGGATGTGCCCTCAGTTTTTCTTTCTTATCATCTACACATATCACAACTCCCATTGCCAGAGCTATCAGGTGGTGGCTGACTAAGGAGTTATCATGCTATTTATTTTGGAATTTCTCTTGGGATCACAGAGAGGTATGACAAGTGATTGATAAAGGTGGTTTGGCCAGTTGAGAAAGAGTACCAGGCTGCACTGCTAAGGGTGACATAGCTGAGGAAGGATGGGCTACAAGAGAAGTCGTTAGTGGAGCAAGGACTGCAACATAGACAGAGGGGTGGCTCAATTTTTGAAGGAGACTCGGGGATCTACTAGAAGTACAACATCACAGATTGTAGTAGTGACTCAAACTATAGTGGCTATGACAAAGGAGACTGTGACTGTAGTGAGGACAGGATGACACTACATTAGAGGTTCAGAGAAAGACTACTTTAGAGAAGGATTGCATCTTCTAAATTACAGAGAAGGATTTTTGGAAATGCAATTTTAGAACTACTGATACTCAAGAAAAGGTTTCTGATGCTGCTGTGATGAGTAGTTCTGATTCTATCGGTACTTCTACTGCTACTGTAGAGGGGACTACAAAGATCTAGAGGAGGGGTGTGCCGATTTGGGGAGATTGTGATGGACTCTGATCTTGACAAGGGCATGAGAAGTATGCACCTTAGGAGGTAAAGGAAGACTGGCTAGACCGATACCTACAAGTTGATAGGACTACACGATATAGGATAAGCTATAGAGGACATTGAAAGGGTCATCCTTTATGTCAAAATGATGGGTTTGTATCATTAAATAAGACATCTTTTATTTTTGCTCTAATTTCTGCCTAAGTTGCCCTTTTGAGTTTTCAGCTTAATGAGCATTCTTTTTTTTTTCTTCTTCTTCTTCTTTTTTTTTTTTTTTTTTTTTGTTTAGGCAAAAGAATTAAGTGAATGATGTACTAGGCATAAAGAAAATGAGAATGTAATGCAAATAAAATATGTGGTATTATGATTTAAACTGCACCCAAGATGGGCTACCTACGTATCCCTTACAGTTATCATCATCATTTTTTATCACTTTTTTTAGGGAGAATCAGGTCCACGTAGCTTTGATTATGTATGCATGAGAAACAAAAATGAAATGTAGATGTCATCTTCATATGATGTATCTTTTCAGCTGATCTGGGTTGCCAAGATGGGAGAATTCACTTCTATTCACATATGTGAAGATAGTGCCTCTATCAGATAGGATCTTCCTATTTTGTCTTCATTCTCCACAGCTTCTTCTCAACAGGCTTCTTGTAGGTCAGGATCTTGTGAACTGTAATGCTTGGAGCATCCCTATCATGTCTTCGTCTTGTACAAAATAGCTCATGAGCTTCTACTATGCAAATGCAATATATGTGATTTTTCATTCTTTTTCTTTGTGCCATAATTAATTAATCCTTTTGTCATTTCATTCATTCATTTTTTTTTTTGCATTTTTCATTTTTTTTGTTCTCTCTTTTTTTTTTTTTAAGATGTCCCATTTAAAGATGAATCAGAAAAAAAAAAGAAATCAAATTAAATAGAAAGTTCAAACTTTTTATTACTGATAAAAGTCCCATCATGAATATATTAAAAAATAAGCCTTGAAGGCAAAATACAGACTCCAAAGGCTAAGACATGACAGACTTAAATTCAAAGAAAAATTTAATAGAAAACAGACTTAAAAGACTTATACTGGGACTCAGACTCAGACACAGACTCAGAGGACTTAGACGTAGACTCGAAAGACTTAGACAGGGGGCACAACGCCATTAGCACTCTTCTCAAAATACCGATTCTCGGGTTAAGCTTGAGATGGTCGAGTGAGCTCAGTGGTTCAAAAAGGATTGGTGGCAATGTTAGGCTTTGGTTCTGGGAGCAATGATGTCTTTACTATCAATGAGGTCTTGAATTTTGTGCTTCAGAACCTTGCATGCATCAGTTTTATGCTCTGGCTCTTGATAATAGTTGCAGTGCTCATTAGCATTATAACCCTTAGGCAAGGGGTTTGGCGGAGGTCGTGGGTCTAAAGGCTTAACCAGATTAGCCTCTAAGGCTTTTTTGTAAACAACACTAAGGGGTATGCCCAACTCAAAGAAAGTCCTCCTTGTTTCTAACTTCATTGACTAGTGACAGGAGACAACATTTACCTCTCATTCTCTTTTGGCAGTAGAGTTAGTGGTATAATTGTTGTTCTATAATACCTCGAACTAGAGGATTCATCTCTGATTTGTTCCAATTGGATCAAATCCTCAATTTTGGAGGCAATGGTAATGAGAGCTTTAAAGTTGGGGAGATATTGAGTTTACAGATGAGCCTAATATTGGGGGAGGAGGTTCTTAACGATGATATCAATTTGCTCTACTTTAGATGAATAGTTCACCATTTGAGCCACTTTTGTCCTCCACCTTGTAAGGAACGCAGTGAAGGATTCTTTTGGCTCTTATTTGGTGGTTTTCAAATCTCAATGGTTGACATTCACCTCGATGTTATAGTGGTATTGATTGACAAATGCATTACATATGTCATCCCAAGTCTTCTTATGATTCTGGTCGAGATCTAGCAACCACTTAATAGCAGCTCCAGTTAAAGACTGTTGAAATAATTGAGCAAAGAGCTCATCGTCCACACCGAAAGGTCTCATGGCAACCACATACATCTTGAGATGAGTTTTGGGATATGTGGTGCCATTAAATTTGTCCATGATTGGCATTTTAAATTTTGGTGGAACCTTTGTATTTGGGAAGAGAGCTAAGGAGTCGATATCTATCATGTCCTCGTGCTTTTTGACATTCTTGAGTGTTCTTTCTATGGCCTTAACTTTTTCCATCAATTTTTTAGTAGAAAAATCTCCACTTTGACAAGGATTCACAGTGGAAAAGGGAGTGGTTGTGTTCAAGTCCACAGTATGAGAGGTTAGAGCTTCAAGTACTTTCTCTTTATTGGTGAGATTAATAATATGAAAAGTAGGAGCGGAGGTATGGCTAGTCTCAGCTTGGGTAGATGCATGCTCAAAACAAGCAGAAGGGGGAGTAACAGCGACATTGGTGATTTCCTTGACCTCATTGATGATGGATTGGCATTGAAAGTTGAGGGCATCAGTAAAGGTGGCAGATTGGGCATTAAGAGCATTGGTGAAGATTTCAACTTAGGTCTGAAGAGCAGTGGTGAGTGCAGCTTGAAAGTTTCTTCTTGTTTCTTGAGGAGGCTGGTGAAGAAAGCGCTCATGGCGTCTTGGTCAAAGTTGAAGGTGTTGGCCATTGGTACCTTTAAACAGAAAATAGACAAAAAAAAAAAAAGGATAAGAATACAGAATTATAAAGGAAAAAATGGTATGAATGTGAAAGTGTGTTGGAAAAAGGATTCATTCCACATGGTTGGTCATCGGGTTTATATGTTGATGGGGTGAGTGTGTGTGAGGTATTTTTGGGGTAATGGATCACCGGTTTGGGTCTTTGAGGTGTTTGAGGATTTACCTTATTAAGCTTCTCATGTTATGTATGCATGATCATGACATGATGCATGTCGAAAAAGATTTCATGAACATGCAAGAGTATCAATTATTATGTACATGGAACCTAGGGTCAATGTTAGGGTGACTACATGCATAAAGGTGAAGGGTGGTTTGATTTAAGGGTCTCCGTCCCACTAGAGTATTAATATACCTAATCACATGTGAGGCAAAGAGTCTCGCGTGGATCCAACAACACTAATTGCTCGTTATACCACCAAAATGATTGGGAATTCTTCGCAAGGTGGAATGCTTTCGCTATCTTCTAACATACTCAAAGCGAGTTGTTGAGCCAATGCTACTCGCCATCCAAAAGTTTTCCTAAAGCTAAGGTTTAGGTAAGGAGTCTTTATTATGCAAAGTGATGTATAAAAGTCAAATTATACTTAATGAGCCAAATAAAGATTATTTTGGAAAAATTTTTCTTTAACCAAATAGCAATCCTCTTATTTTCCTTTTTATTTTAAAAAAAGGTGGTAACTAGTCCCCAGCGGAGTCACCAGCTGTGAGGCCTCGCCCGAGTACCGGCCGGATCTGCTAGAGAAAAATCAAGATGCTCATTCGGGTTTAAACTCACGATGAAACCTTCAGGTTCAGATTTGGTTGATTTTGAAAATGATTTTAGGAGTCGCCACCCTAATTTATTTTTAAATGGAAAAATTAAGGAAAATTCAATTTGACACTAATTTATTAATTTTTTACTTTAATTTGCCCATGGATAAAATCACCAGCCTCGCACCAGGTTGAGCTCGGGAACTAGGTTTTTCGTTTTAAATAATCAAAATTTGACTCTTAAATTTAATTTGACTTTGAAAAATTGATTTCATAAATGACAAATATTATAAGATGATAATTGTAAATAAGATGCATGAATATGACATGAGTGCAAGGAGAAAATAAAATATCCACAAATTAAAAAGGAAAAAGAGATTGATAAAGATTTGGATTTGAGATTTGGATTTAGATTCTAAACGTGCCTACGTACCCCATTGAATAGGGATCAAAACTCACGTAATTCGTTCCACGTTAAGTGAAGGAGTTTAGGAGTTGGTTAGATTGATTTTGGTTTGGGTGTTTTGAGAGTGAGGGAGAAAGCTGATACCTTTGATTTTAGTAGGCGAAAGGTTTTACCATACCGAAATTCTTTTTTATTGGAACTGGCTGATTGGATTGATTTGAGGGATTAATTAATTAATTAAAATAATTAATTAACTAATTAATGTGATGAAATGGATGGATGGATAGATGGATTAATTAATTAAAAGACTAGTTAATTAATTTGGATGAGAGCTAGATTAAAAAAAAGATTAATTTGATTTTAGAGAAAAAATGATTAATTAATTAATTAAAAAGATTAATTAATTAATTAATTGAGTAATTAATTTTGATTTAAAAAAAGATTTTTAGTTAATTAAAAAGATTAATTAACTTAGTTAGAATGAAAAAATTAATTAATTAAAAAGATTAATTAGTTAATTAGAGAGTGGTTGGAGGGAGAAGAAAAGAGAAATTAGTAGATAACCATCAATACTAATTCAAGAGGCGTAGAGAAATGAGAAGTAGAGGATGGTATTTATAGGAAAAATGAGTAAGCGTAGTTTAGCAAGTGGAAAAGTGAAAAGACCACAAGGGTAGCACTAAAAAAACATGAAAAATCATATTGGGAGTATTTTGGGGATTGCAGGCGGACAGTGAGACCCGCGCCACTAGAGGCCCAGGCAGCACCTCCCCAGCTTAAGCCGGCGCCACCGGCGCCTGGGTAGACGTGCTGGCTAAATTTTTATTTTTTCACTCGGCCAGATTTTGAAACTTTCATATTAGTTTTCGAGAGTTATAGAGTTCAAAAAAATTATCGGTCAATGTCGATAGGTTCAAAATTAATTTTAGAACATTTTAATAGTCAGATAGGGAGAAAATCCAGTCAATTTTAAAAAAATACTGTCTGATATAAAAGGTCCGGTCAAGTTAGGAAAAGTATCAGTGTTTAAAAAATTTAGTTTTCTCGTACTAAAGTGACTACAAGTTCATTTTTAGCTTCGGGAGCATTGTCCTTGCACCCCTGCAAGGGATCGCCATGTTGGTTTTGCATAGCGCACTAATCTTATTAGATATTAAGTTACGGCCAAATAATGAGATGTAAAATTAAGGGTTCACAACTGCCCTCTCATCAAAATTGGCTTTGAATAAAAGGTGATTATGATGATAGTAAACGTTGAGAATAGATGCCATATCAGGCTCTAAGCTTATATGTTCTTGTGAGGTCCTTTGGAAGGAAACCTTCTAGAATAAATGAGATTTTATCAATAGCTATCGATCCGGCCTTGATGTTGGAGATAAAAAAGGATTTCAATCAAGACTGTCTTATTAAATTTATTAACAAAATTATTGATCCTTATATATTAAATTTATTAATAAAATTATCAATAAAACTCAATAATTGCTCAAAATATAAAAATTTAACAACTGCTTTTCTTTTTTTAATTTTTTATTTTCAACTTGTATCTATTAATTATTGAGTAATTTAGCTAAATTTTAATTTATTTTGAAAAAAAATATGCAGCTAAAATTAAAATTTAGTTGAAAATAATTTTTTATTTTGAAAATTATAATTTTGTCTATAAGTTTTTGAAAAATTATAATTTTTTTCAAAATAATTAGTTGAAAATTATAATCTATTTTTTATCTTGAAAATAATCTTAAATAAGAAAATAAAAAAGTAAAAAAAATAGCTACCTACAAGTGCCAAGTAGGTGGCTTTGCTTTTCTTTTTTTAATTTTTTATTTTCAACTAAAATAATTAATATGTGGGTATTAATTATTGAATAATAATAATTTATTTAAATTTTTAATTTATTTTGAAAATAGCATGTAGCTAAAATTATAATTTAGTTAAAAATAGTTAGTTGAAAATAATTTTTTATTTTGAAAATTACAATTTTAGCTATAATTTTTTGAAAAATTATAAGTTTTTTTTTGGAAATAATTAGTTGAAAATTATAATCTATTTTTTCACTTTGAAAATAATTCTTAAATAAGAAAATAAAATAGCTACCTACAAGTGCCATATAGGTGGCACAATAATTGTTTGTCCTTTTTAAGCTTTTTATTTTCAACAAAAATAATTAATGTGTAGCTATTAATTATTAAATACAATAATTTAGCTGAATTTTTAATTTATTTTGAGAATAGAATGCAGCTAGAATTATAATTTAGTTAAAAATAATTAGTTAAAAATTATAATTTATTTTATTTAAAAAATAATTATTAAATAAAAATAAAAAATAAAAAAATTGAGCCACTTATGTGGCAATATTTAGTGCTCCCATGTAAGTGGCTCAGCAAGTTTTTAACGATGAAATTGACATCGTTAAAGTTAAAAATTTTTAAAGTCAAATCAAAAAATCTAATATATAATTAAATTGCTAATATTTAAAAAGGTTTAACACTTCGAATTTTCCAATATCCCACGCTTTTTTATCCCTTTGCCCAAAAGATTAAAACTAACAAGTATTTGTCACCTTTATCCTAACCAAGCATTAGGATACAATGGCACTGGCTCCTAACTCAATAGCATGTGCATTGAATCATTGTTATGAGTGTACGATATCTACATATTTTTAACATTGGACTAGCCAGTACTAGTAGATATCATTTGTTTTGCCCTTTTTTTTGGTGTAAAATGTTTGACTATGACTAGGAAACAAGCATAAATTAATACACATGTTTACCTGCTTGTAAAGTGTAGATTTGATGGAAATGGAAAAGTAGGGTCCCAAAGGCAGAAACAGCTAGGCATTGCATTGGGGTATTAATCTCATAACTACTAAATATATTATTTAGGTCTCTTGTGGGCTCAGAAATTTTGAAGGAAGATGACTTTAGCCCAGAACATTGACATTGTTGTGGTCCATAAGAATAAGAGAGGATCATAACACAGTGTTGTTGTTGTCAAAATTATGGCTGTGGCTCATTTAATTTCTAAAATATAAAAATTTTAAAGTGTAAAATTATAAAAAATTTAGCTAAATATAATATTTAATATTTTTATTTTAAGTGAAAATTTTTTAAAATATATAAAAATTCACTGAATTATATATATAAATTATGGTTTAAGAAATTTCGTCCAATAAGATAATTTTATGGGTCCATCACTGATATGGATAATACCAAAATTATATAATTGAGCTAACATGCCCATGCATGCACGTGGACGACCAAAAAATAAAAATAAAAAAAAGAAATATCCACATCAAACATGAAATTTTTTAGGCAATTTGTCTCTATGTTAAAATGGAATCATTCTTTGTTATTTCCTTTTTTACCTTTTTTCAAAGTACAAAGAAAATTTTCTTCTCAATCCTTTGCATGCTAATGACTTATAAAAGAAAAAAAAAATTATATATGTACGAATGTATATCTATGAATTTCGAAGATTATTTAAAAAAAAAAAAGCAATGATGTAGTTGTTATTATTTCTAAACAATGGATCACATCTTTTAGGAATGAAGATTTTTATTTCTAATTTGTAATAATTAGGAATATTTGTATATTTATAGAAATTAGGTAATTTTTTTTTAACAACTCTAAAGATGCATTCTTAGTTTTTACATTCTAAAATAATCTTTCAGTACTAATTTTAAAAATTAAATTCTAACCAATGAATAATTTCTCAATAAAAAAAATATACAAATTTCAAATAAAATGAAGAGATATGCTTCCAATTAGAGATTTAAAAGGTTTTGTAAATACAGAATTAACATGTAAAGTAATGTTTATATTTTCTCCAATTAATATATTCATATTAATATTTTAATATTATATTTTATATTTTTTTATATATATTTTATTCATTATGTAAGTATTAGTAGTAAATATAAATATTCTTAAAGTTTAATGCTTCAAACATTGAATTTAAGAAAAATAACCGCGTGCATGGCATGTTGATCGATAAACTCATGTGAGAGAAAGATTTTGTTATCTTGAATACCGCATTAATTATTTGATTGAAAATGTGATGCAAAAACCTAAGCATTAACTAATTTGTTAGCATGTGTGTTATTGTATTGAGGAAAATTCATTACTTCTTTTTTGTTGGAAAAATAGTGAAAGAAAGAAGAATAATAACACAAAGAAATTCTAGTTATATGTTACTAAAATAAGAATAAAGTTAAAATTTAATAAAAGAAAAATTAGAAATATTTATGTAAGATAATACAATAAATTAGATTGAAACACGATGACCAATTGCTTTTCTAAAAGTGAAATTTACTCACTTTTTCTCGAGTTTTCCTATAGAATGAATATGTAAATTACTTTAATGAATATGACAAATCTTGGTAATTTTTTACACTTAGCAAATAGTAAAAAAAATATATTAGGAATAGTGGAAATTGTGTTTTGATCTTTCTTGTATGTATGAAAATTTTTTTCTTATTTTCTTTATCTTCTCTTATGTCTATATATAATGCAAATGGTAGTTAACAAATGAAAAGTTACGATTTTTCAATTAAAATCGTAACTATTGATGCAATGAATCTAAAAATGACTACTTTTCAAACAAAGTTGTAATCTTTGATACAAATTAATTAATTTATATTTAAACAAAAATAAATTAATTCTAACAATCACCCACTTGTTTAGATATAAATTGTAATATTCAACTCAAGAAAGATCAAAACATTATTATGCTTAAAATAATGTATCTTTTGATATGAATATTATCTTAATATAATAACAAAATATGAAATTGAAATTCCATGTAGCATTTAGCTCTAAATAGTTATTTCTTGTAACTCCATCGGTGTTAATATACACATAAACATTTCATTATTTATTGCACTCAAACACTTGCTTTGCAATTATTATGACCATGTGCTATCTATTTTCATAAGTTTTTATGAGAGTAACTCCAAAAAATCCTTAATCGAAATAGCACCACTTTTAAACTTATATAGGTCAAATTCTTCTAGTATCTTTGTCACATTAAAGACTTTTGTTTCTAGAACTGAACTTCATTAAGAGTATTAAACTTAACCCTCAAACCTGTGACACCAAGCACTTTCCTCATATTTAATTTAAGTATTTAAACATCCACTTATCAATGACTTGTTTTTACCATTTGAACGTAAGAACTATTTGTTGAATAGTGTTAAGTAGGGTTGCTATCATTAATATATTTAATTAAGGAGTTTTCAACCCAACATACATGAAGTTGATTTCACTAAATTTCTTGCAAGAGATTTAATAAAAAAATTAGCTAAATTCTTATTTGATTTCACAAGTGTGAGAAAAATTATTCCATCTTTAATCAATTTTCTGACATAGTCATGTCTAAAATTTATGTGTCTTACTTTTCCACTGTATACTTCACTTATGTACTTTGATTTTTAAATGATTGAATTTCTTTAGTACTTTTTTTATATAATGAGATTGACCCAATAGATATTCCTCATATTTCTTTTACCTTTATATCTAGTAGATTTGAAATAACTTGGAAAAAAAGAGTTCTTGAAATATTAAGTTTTTGTGTTAGTAGATTTTACTAATAATTAAATTAAATCCAAATTCATTTTGCATTTGGATGCATAGATTTAGATTTTAAATCTTATATTTCAAATTTATTATTTGAAATTTATAAATTTATAAATCTTTTATTGGGGAATGTAAGGAATTTGAAATTTGAAAAAAAAAATAGAGATTTTAGGTTAAAAATTTACTTAATTACATAAGGGTCAGAGTAAAACTCTAGCTGGAAAACAAGCCCAATTTGTTAAACAAAATGTAGGAAAATGTAGATTAAATAAAAACCGCTTCATATATATGTGTCAAATAAAAACATTTTTTTTACCCAAAAAAAAATCATACATAAAACTTTGAATCTTCTAAAAGAATTATAGTAAACTTTGAAAATTTTTAAAAATTATAGTAACTAAACATTCATTAAATTATAAGTGCATGTTTGGAATTGCAGTTATGAGTTAAAAATATAATTTTAATTTTTTTTATTTTATTGATTAATTTTTATTTTTTTATAAATTACTTTTTTAAATCTAGCTATTATAAGAAAAGTATAAATTTACTCATTTCTATCTAAAAGCAGTTTTAAAAAATAATCTAAAAAAATATAAAAATTTTTATTATGCATCCAAACCGGCCTTCGGACAATTTTATGAAAAGCAGACATTGTTTTGTACAATTTAAAATAATGTAATGATAATAAGGACTAAGAGGAATGTATTAGATTAGAACTTTTAAAGATTTTAATAGATTTGAAAAGTTAGATGGTATTCAATAAAAACTTTTAAAGACTCTATAAAAGTAAGGGGGTATTCAATTATAACTTTTAAATACTTTAAAAAAATCTTTAAAATTTATTAGGTATTCAATTATAACTTTGATAGAGTTTATAAAAGTAAAGTGATATTCAACAAGTCATAAACTTTTATAGATAATGGACTTTTAAATACTTTTAATAACTTTTTGTGTGATAGTATAAATACAAAATCTCAAATATTTTCTTTCACTCCCTCTCAAGATTTCAACAGAATTTTTTTTTTAAGTATTGAAGTGTCAATCGCAGAGGAAAAAAAAAAAAAAGAAGAAGCAAGCGACCTTAAATCATAAAAAGTAACGACTGATAATTTTCTAACCTAATATTGTTTTCTTGATTAATTTTTCTTATGGCAATAAATATCTAAGTTTTCTATTGTTAAATTATAATTTTAACATCATAAGCGATTTCTATGATTGAATATTGATTCACGATTTCTATATATAAAAATAGATTAATCAACATTAATTTTAACATTGGTCATATATTTATTTACTTTTACATAAAATTCAAAGCATGTAAAAAATAAAATATATTAAAAAATTATTTATCATATAAATAATGTAAAGGGGCAACAGTGGAAGAAAATACTCAAGCACTGATGGAGATAGCATTGATCATAAACAATTTATATCATTGAATATCGATTCATGACTTATTGTTAAGATTATGTATAAAAATAGATTAATTAACATTGATTTTAAATATGATTTCAAGTAATTCTTGTCGTTACTGAATATTGATTGAAATTGAAATTTTTTAAGTATTCTTGTTTTATTATCTGAGAAATATAAATTTATTACATCAATATATGTATTTATTAATTAAATCAAAATCAATAAAAGTTGATCAATGTCTATAAAAATCTATAAAAGTCTTTTAAAATAAAATTTATAAAAGTCATTGATAAATTAATAAACTTTATAAAAGTCATTAAAAGTTCACGAACTCTGCAAAAATCATTCATTTAAAAAAAATTTATAAATATTTTTAAAAATCCTAATTGAATACACTCCCATAAGAATGCATATATACGATTGATAATGATGATAGTGAGTATTTAACAATGAATTTATGTTAAACTTACCAATATCAGAAATTTTATTGCTAAAATTTGAGTTGAAACTAAATATTATGAATTAATTTCGATTGGCTAGAAAAATTGATCAAAACAAATAAGTATATATACAGAGCTTATCTTGAACATGAATTTATTTAATTTTAATCAAACTCGAATTTTAGCTGAGTTTAGATTAAATTTTAATATTATTACTTAAGCTTCTTTAATTATAAATTATCAAAAGCTTGGGTTGAGTTTGATATGAAATTGACAAAAAAAAAAAGGGTATTTTTTGAAATTGAATTAAACATATGTAAACTTTTATATTTTAAACATTTTATTTATAATACTTTATATGAAATTGACCAAAAAAATGGTATTTTTTGAAATTCTATAATACTTTATTATAAATTGAATTATTTTTCTTATAGAGAAAACAACTTTATCTTTCCTATTTTCACATTCTTTATTCTGAAACAAATATCTTATGTTACAATAATTTATTTTATTTATATGGCAATATTAAAAAATTTATCCACACAATATATTTAAATGTAATATTTTCCTCCTACTGAAAGATCAATTCCCAAAGTTTAAAGTTGCATATTCATTCTAAAAAAAAAATTGCATATTTTTTATATTTTAAACAAATAAGAAAAATAAATAAGCATGTTCCCAAGAATAACCAAATTGAATTTATCTATATGTTATGTTCATATTCAATTAGTTGAGTTTCAAATGTTCAGTTTAAACTTATTCATTTGGCTCAATAAATAAGCACAAATGAATTTTCACTTATTTTTTAAATTTAGACTGATTCAATTAGTTTTATAAAAAAAAATCAAAAATCAGTTAATAAATTAGTCCGAATAACTTATAAACTCAATATATATTTTGTAAAGAGCATTTACAGCGAGTAACGAATGTTATTTTACTCTCTATTATATTGTAATGTTCGTTCATAATATGTAATGTATGTTATCCATATATATATTAGTATAAATATTAAATATATATTATTATTTAAAATTCTTATTTAACTTTTGATATGTAATTTTACATAATTCGCGACAATTTTTGGTTTGCATTCCTTACTTTTTAAGTAATATAATAATAGTCGTACAAAAAAAATGATAATAATATCTAAAGTTTATCAAATTTTTTATTTCAACATCTCAATTTTATTTGTTATTAACAAAGTATTTGAATGGATTTTTTCAATTAAATGCATTTTATCAGGATATTAAAACGTATTATTTTACTCAATTTCTCTACTTATTTATTTTTTAATTTGCCTTTTTTTATTATATTTTCTTATTTTTGTTTATTTTTTTTAAAAAAATTAAATTTAAAAGTGAATTTGAAACTTTTAAAAAATAGATAAAATACAATAAAAATGTGAATTACAAAAAAAAAAAAAAAAAAAAAAAGAAAGAGATTAATAGAGTTGATAATTTAAGTATGATATTATTTATAGAGTAATGTAGTTATTTTAATTTTTCATAGAAAATTTTAATCCAATGCATTTAATTGAAAAAATAAAATATTTATTGAAATATAATATAAATATATAAAGCAGATTTAGAATTTGTTAGATTTAACCACATAGCATGTGCTTGCCATGTGTATATATTTTATTGTTCCACATGTAATATTTATTTTCCTTTTATTTATATATAAAACAAGCCTTAAAAATAATTAATATTATTTAATGAAATTTATAACTTAAATCATTATGACAATTAAATATATTATAAATATAATTATGATATGCAATCTAAATAAAATTGAAAATTTTTAATTTTATCATAATTTAAGAATGTGTTACATAAATTATTAATTTAAAATATATATTTTTGACTATATATATATATATATATATATATATATATATATATATATATTAGTTATGTTATTTTTTTATTAATCAATATATAATCATATAGTTGTATTATGAGTAATTATTATAAAAAAGTAGTAACTCATAAATAATTTTAATGATCATTATGACTATTAAATATATTAAAAATATATATAATTATAAGTTGTAATTTATAAAATTTAAATTTTTTTTTCAATTAATACAACTATTATTAATTAATGAGATTTGTAATCTAAATTAGTATATATATATATATATATATATATATATATATATATATATATATATATATGATTTTTCCTATATATGTGAGTGTTTTTATATGTAAAAAGATGATATGACAAATGAGTAGATATAATTTTTATATTTTTCAAATAAAATATTTAACTTAATAATAAAGAGATTAGTTTATTTTTGGTTAATTTTTAAATATTTTATCATAAATTTTTGTCTAATTATTTTTTATTGATTTTTCCTTTATATATATATATATATATATATATATATATATATATATATATATATATATATATATATATATATATATATATATATTCTCTATGATTTTATATTTTTATGAGTATTAAATTATTAATAGTAAAATGTGTACTTATTTAAAAAAATATTATTACAAAATGTATCATTAAAATAATAATTTTCAATTAAATATTTTGAGGTTTAATTATATTTATTTATTTTTATATTTATGTAAAGTTTTTTTTTTAAATTCTTAATTTTTTTAAATATATTATAAAAATTAATAAAAAAAATTATGTTATATAGTATAATATTATAATAAATTAATAATTAAATAAAAATATAAATAAATCGTTGAATGCATCAATATGAAATAAATATTTTATTTATTTATAAATACAATATGTCACGTTGCAAAATGATCCAATCTCCAAAATCTCTGCCAATCCTAAAATCAAAAAAAGATAACTATAAAGCGTCAAAAGTTGGGTCCCACAGTTCACACAGCTTTAAAAAAGTAGCTGAGATAGTATTTGTTTTAGGTCATTTGAACAAAGGAATTTATACGTAAATAGGGCTAATTTATACTTACACCTCCATTTTCAAATTATTACAAAAGTATCTCCATGCTCCTTTTTTTAACTTTTTTATGCTGAAAACATTTTTAAGGAGTTAGTTTCATCTTTGTCTTTATTTGGTTTAGTTTAATCTGTCTTTATTTGGTCTTTTTTTTATGTGTGTTCATCACCTTTTTAATTCTTAAATCTAAAATCAGTTAATTTTTATGCCACGTGTTAGTACATAGTGGCTTGATCACATAAAAAGATACCTCTTGACCATTAAATTTTGATTTTAGCTAAGTTGAAAATGTAGTGGTTCGCGTGTTATTTTTTTGCCAAATGTATAAGCTTATTGTTATTCCGTATTATCAAACTTATTGTAATAAACTTTTTAATAGTTCTTTTGAAAATACAAGAGATTAAATTGTGTTAATACCAACAACTAATATATGGAAATGGAAATCACATTTAAAACCTCATCTATCTATAACTTATGTCAAATGAATATTGTTAATTTAAAAGATAAATCATAAGAATCTTATATAATTCAAAAATTTTCAACTTAAAACATAAGTAAAAAAATTAGATATTCAAAATAATTGAATGAATATTTTTGTTGAAGTAATTTATTTATTATTCAAAGAAATAAAATTTTATAAGTTTTATTTTAAATTCTATTTATTAATTTGAATTTTTTTTTTTATCTTTTATATGATTTTAAATTATGTGAGAGTTTGTTTTGTAAATTGAACAATAAAATAAAAAATAAAAAAAATTGAAATTGAAATGTGAAAAAGAAATTTAGTTTTAGTATTGACAAAACAAAAATTTATAAGTTGAAAATTATTTTTAAAAAATATTAATATTGTATTTTAATTTATAAAAAAAAAATTAATAATACACACTAAGAGTATATGTTAGATATGTTCTAAATATATGTAAACTATATGATAATACAATTCTTACTTGCTTCTATATATTTTGATTTGAAATCCTATTATTTTCCTTCCTCTATATAGATATAGAAATAAAACAATAATCAACCACAAATCAACCCATAATACACTAAAAATAACCAGTATTTTAGCAATATTAACGCTAAATAAGCAAAAACCAACAATCAACCTGAAATTAACTTGCTATCAACTAACAATCAACCCATAATCAACCATAAATCTGCAAAAAAATTCAAAAACAACTAGTATTTTAGCAATACTAAAGATAAGATATGCAAAAACAAGCAATCAACCTGCAATTAACTTGTTATCAACCAACAATCAACCAATAATCAACTACAAATCAACCTCTAATTAATCAAAACACAACCTAGTGTGCAAATCAACATGTGTAACTAGAGTTATGTTCAAATGGATATTTTTCAAAGCTTGAATATTGGACATGTGGTAATTAATTAGATAATTTTCAAAGAACATAATTTCTATTTATTCTTATGTGCAAATAAAAAAACAAAAATAAAAACAAAATAGACCAAACGTATACTCAAAATAAAATAAAAATATTCACTTTTATTGTGTGGACTGAAAATTATGATTAAAAAATAAAAAATAATAATAAACGGAATTCAAAATTCACAATAAATAGTATATAACGAGTATATTTGAAATATATAATGAATATACTTTAGGTATATCTTAAATATATACTATAACTATATGCTTTCATCTTCCTTAAAATACTTAGCAATCTTAACTTTTTTCTTCTTTGAAAAAGCATAATCAACATTCTATTTTTCTTTTCTTACAGTGAGAATCATCATCAAAATTAAGATTAAAATATAAACAAATTCAATAAACAAATATTAGCATTTTTTTTTTATGTGAATCATCATCAAAGCATAGGCAACAATATTAATTTGAATATATGAATATTTTTAAAGAATTTGAAAGTTAAATTAAATGTTTATCCTATTCTTTGTTTTCTATTATTATAAAGAAAAAAGAAAATGTGACATATGTAGGTTAAAGAAAAAAAAGTGATATGTGTAGGAGAAAAAATAAATGTAACATGTGTAGGTAAAATAAAAAAATGTAACATGTGTAGGTGAAAGAAAAAAGAAAATATGATATGTGTAAGTAAAAGAAAAAGAAAATGTGACATGTGTAAATGAAAGAAAAAAGAAAATGTGACATATGTAAGTGACTAACAAATTAACAAATAATTTTCAGTATTCGCAGTAAACAGTATATTTTAGATATATTTTAAGTATATAACGAATATATGTTAGGTATATCATAAATATACACCAAAAATAAATTCTTTCCTCTTTTTTGGAGACTTAACACACCAAAATTAAATTTTTTCCTCTCCTTTGAAAACTTAACACCCTTAACATTCTTTTTTATTTAGTACAAGAAACACCCTTAACATTCTTTTTTATTTAGTACAAGAAACTCCAACTTGGAACAAAGATTTTCTATGCAAAATTTATAATTATTTAATATATTAGCACATAGATATCACTTTAAATTAAAAAATTAATTTCTTATTTTATCATGCAAATATGTGATTATTAAATTATTAATTAATAGCATAAATACTAAAAGTTTTGAATTACTAAACCAATTATTTCCTTAGTATACAAATGAAAAAAAAATTTGAAGAGATGACCACGTCTAATATTCACTATTTTAAAATTTTATCTAATAATTAAGACAAAAATATCTTAATTAGAAAGACTAAAAAAGAATGGAATAAAATCAAAATCAACGCATTTATTGTTTATTGTTAACTTTAAATTTCAATACTAACCAAAAATTTAGAATTCTTATCAACCCCGTTTGGTCTTCTATGTTTCATTCAGATTTAGTTATTAATAAATGATTAATATTAAATAGGATGAGAATGCCTTCAACATTTTTTAATGATATTAATAACTTTGTCTCTTTTGAGTTAATGACAAATAACACTCCCTCCATTCTGAAAAAAATAGCCATTAAGAAAAATTACAATTTTTAAGATGGTAATAACTTTATCATAAGTTATCACAAAGACCTTATTAATTGCAGTATAAATTAGAGAAATATCTCTCATACTTGAAAAATAAAATAGTAAATTAGTCATTTTACCATATTTTTTTATTGAGTTGCTCAATAGCCATTTATTTATAAACAAAACTAACTTTTTTAATAACTATTTTTTTCATAATGAAAAGAGTATTTTAGATACAATTATTAATAAATTATATAACTAAAGTTGGAATTTGCAAAATTGTGAAGTTAATTAACTAATTAATTATCATTGCTGAAAGAAGAGCTTCATAAATAACCATTGTGAATCCAACGCATAAAAATCCAATAAAAGTGGTGTTGTCAACTTTTGTAAGCTTTAACCAAAATATATATATATATATATATATGCAAAAAAAATGAAGGAGCTTAAAAACAAAAAAGTACAAAGCATAAAAAAGTAATGATTAAAAAAGGAAAATATAAATATAAATGAAATATGAAAATTCCTCTTGAATAAATTGGACTAGCCCATATTGTCCTTGTTGTGGGCCATAGCTAGCCCATATTGTCCTTATTGTTGGCCATAAGATAATTTCATTTTCATTCCATACTGTTGCTGTCACTGTCGCTGTCCGATTTATGGATAATAAGGGTAATTGTGGTAGAGATTTGATAGCCTTGCCAAGTTTCCATGCATGCACGTGCACAACAAACACCATTAGGAATATGAATTTTGCTATTTTCTTTTATATATATATATATATATATATATATATATATATATATATATATATATATCTTTTTAAAAGTACAAAGGAAAGTTCCTCCTCAATCCTTGATGACTTCTAAAACAAAGAAATTATTAAATGAAATTAATGTTGTGATTTGATTGGGTTGAAGAAATAAACTTAATTACGGTATATCTGCAACAATTAATAAACTTCATGAATTAAAAAATATTAAATATTAAAATTATTAATTTATTATATTTATGAAAAGATAAAAATTATAAATTAATATAAAATTAATGTATTCAAAATAATCACACAAAAACTTAAAATTACTATTCAACTACATAAATATCAATATATATTTAAATTTTTTTAACTTTACAAACCATTACTTATTATTTAAAATAAATTTATCACTTCATATTGAATTCATATTGAATAATATTGATAAATATTATTATTATATTTATTAATTTTTAGTATAATTTAAATATTATCTCATATTTTTACATTTTTAAACCTAAAATTGCAAATTCACCTAATACTAATCATAAATCATCATATATTTTATATTAATTTATAATTACACAATTTTCTTTAAATTTTATTAATTATTAAATAATAGAATTATTAATTATTCAAAGGAACAACCACGTTGATTTCTTGAAAATTTATTAATTTATAAAATTATTAATTTATTGAATAATAAATATAAGAAGGATCAACCATATAAATTAACCCATAATATCAAATTTTTTTTTTTGAAACCACCAATATCATTTTTGTATTTAAAAAAAAATGGGATGAGAGAACATTAGAGAAATACTACTACTAATAATAATAAATACACTAGAGAAATAAATAAAAAAAAATAAAAAAAATAAAAAAGACTAGTGAAAGAACACATGATCAAACCAATATCCATTTCTGATCTATCAACTTTCATAAAAAAATTTCAAAAAGAAAAAGGCAAGACCAAAAAAAAAATAAAAAATAAAGTGAAAAACAAATCTACATATCTGTAAACTCTCAAAATGGGTAAAAGATTATAATGTACACCTTGCCAAACAAAGATATTAATACTAAACATTCCCCCAACACAAAAATCTTCACAGCAGGGGGTTACAAAACTATAGTAACAAAGACAAAGAATCTACCTTTTTTGAAAGGAGATGAGAATCTACCTTAAGGATGAGGATTCACAAAGATTGAAGAGAATGAGAATTGACCGACTTGCTTCTAGAATTAGTTCTTCACTATAAATCCCAACCATCCCTCCGCAGGTCAAATTCCGATTTCCGGCCACCTAAACTTCCATACATCTCAGAGAATTTCTGGAGGCAATTGCTTCTTATCTTGTAATGCACTTGTGTGTTTCGGCTAATTGCAGCACCGGAGAATTTTGATGTATCTATTGCCCATGTTGGTCTCACATACTCAACAGTGCTTAATGTACTTGCATTTGCATACAAGTAGTTCAATAACACATCCTCACAATTAAAAAATCTGTCAACCAATTCCCTCCCTGCCTTAGCTTCCTCACCCCAATACCTCTCAAAAGCCACTTTACTATCTATGAAAGCTGCCCCAGTAAGAATCATGTTGTAACCTTTATGTGTTCGGGCATATTTCTCACCCCTATACTTCAACGGGCTTCCACTAATGAGTCGGGGATAGAACCCCACAATTCGATCTGGGTATTGACGCCACACGTTGAATCCCCGTTCAATGTCATCACAAGTCATCATAATATCATCATCCAGCTCAAGAACACCACGTGTGCTTATCAATGAATCCTTCCTGAAACGATTGTTTAGTGAATTCTGATTTTCTACTCTGATCCTAACAGGTACAGCTGAGTCCAGCTCACTCAGTTTTGGGGGTAACCCTTTGTTCCAAACCACAACTATCTCTTTAACTGAAGAACACCTCGAGTAATGCTTAACATACATTTTCAAATTCCAGAGGCGAGCATCATATGTCATAGTTAATAGTGTAAACTGAGAGTAGGAACCATTATATGGGTAAGGTTCTTCAGCACCATTGCCTCCATAGATATATTTAACACTTGTACATATGAGTGCAACTCCAACTATAAATATCACTGCCAAGACTAATCTTCCAGCCCAAGTATTAGGCCTTATTTTCACTCTGAGAGATGAAGCTGCTCTATTCAAGCGGCCACAAAACCGTCTTACCTTTGAAGAAAAAGCATTTGACCTTTCCCATAACAACAGACTATCACTTCTCTTCCCCGAGTAGTAAGAACACCAGTTGAGGGGTATAATACACTTCACAGCTCCAAGCAGCACACCCAATACTACAACAATTGCGGTGACTGCTGCAAGTGAAGTGCAGCCAAGAATAAACCGACGCATTGAATCTCCTGATGGTACACGATCCCCATCCATAACCCCAATCCACTTGCCAGAACCTAGCTGCTGCACATCCAGATGATGAAAACGAGCACCATTCCAAGCATTCCGTCCCTTATTGGGCTCTTCAAAGCCCAAGGAGACTTCAACTTCTTTGTAATCATCCTCGGTAAGAACTTCCACCTTGAAGACTCGCACTCGTCGTCCATATGTTTCACCACAGTCCTGACCAACACGATAAAGGTTTCCATCATACACAAATGGTCTGCCTCCATTTCTAGCTCCCATGCTTCTGTCAACATTATAAATTGGATTCTTCTTGTGTGGTTTCCAAGGACCAAGAGGCGAACTGCTATGCCAGATTTCCAGCTGTCCATTTTTCTTGGTTCCAAAACCACTGTGATCAGAACCAAAAAGCCAATATTCTCCATCATGTTTAATGATAAAAGAATCAACAAGTGGCTTCTTTAAAAGGATCTTCTCCAGCTTCCATTGCAATGGAAAATTAACTGCTCGATAAAGACGAAGTTCCCCATTTGCACTCGCCTCAGGAATCATGTATATCTGCAAGAGCAGTACAAATAAAATGATGCAAGCAATCAACAATCTAATATTCAGATTTAGACATTACTACACTGAGTTGCAATGCCATTGCTGTTAGCCTTGCCAAGCTCAATACAAAAAATAAAATTTGCCCATCCCAAAAGTCACAATGAGAATAATCCTATGTTAACCATCCATGCCACAAGATCTAACCAAATTGTTCATGATCTAACCAAATTGTTCATGATGGTCCATCTTAAATTTTTTATGTTAATAATGTCATAAGTATGACTTATTCTAGCCAAGTCCAATCCAAAGTTGCTAAAGGATACATATTATACGTACTCCAAGTTCATGCATAAATGAATTCAATCAGAATTGTGATCTTACTTCATTAAGATGGTTGAATACATAAGGATAAGAGAGATGCCAGTCCTCATCCAAGGCAATGCCCAATTGTTTCCATGTTGCTCCCTTATCAGTACTTTTTGCAACTCCAATATCTCCTTGCATGGTAATTGAATTCTTGGTTTCATAAAACAGGTAAAGTGTGTCTCCCTGGATTGTTGAACACAAAACATACGGATTAATTTCAATGCAGAAATTAGCATAAAGTTGACATTCAAAAGGACTATTTCCAGAACAAACTACGAAGTAAATCTTCAAGCCCATATGCAACCAAAGTAATAAGATGGACACCCACAATGGGAGATAGTGACTGTGCAATGGAGAAAGCACCGTGCCAATAATTTAAGCTCAACATTAAAGCAAAAGTTCATGGTGGCCCTAACAAGATAGCTATTGTTCCCTTAGACGCTACATAGTGCAACACACTTACAAGTTAAATCATGCATTGCAATGCTTCAGAATTTCATTGATCCATGCATTGAGGTCTTAATAAATGAGGGGCATTCTGGCCCTCATCAGAGAGCTCCTCCCCTTACTGGGGGCCCTTCAGTGAAGGGTAAATTCCTCTCTGATGATTATTAACCATAACTCAACAGGATAAGCACAATATATATATATATATATACATATATATATATATATTCTTCCTCAGAGAATAAGTGGCTGACACTGTTGTTTTTCCTACGAATAAGCAAGGTATAATTCACTGAAACCAGACAAGTGTACAATTCACTGAAACCAAACAAGAATACAATTCACCAAAACCAAACAAGAACACAATTCACTCAAATCAAACAAAAATACAATGTCAATAATGTCCAAGAGAAGAACTAGAATCATTGAGTGAGCTTTACTAAATTGAATATGATCTATCCAACTCCCACATTGAAAAGAAAACCTTAGTCGGCTTCTCCACTTATCCATCGTATTAGGCTTTCACGTGAAATCAAAATGAAAATTCAACAAATCATTTAGACCTATGGCCCTACTCAAAGCCTACCTCTTCACTAATCATCAGGGTCTGTTACCTAACACTTGCTCTCCAACACAGCCTGTTTACCAAATGAAATATTCAGCAGCTAATGCCCAAAACTAAAGAAGTAAAGGTATGATGAGTGAATTGATCTTACCCGTCAATATCCATTATTGAATAAAATATATCAGATAGAAATGGCAAAGTACCAAGTATTTTACCAATGATCAGTTTACAGTGCAATGTCTTCCAAATGGAAAACCAACCTTATAAGGGACTGCACCTTTGATAAGAAAAATTAATCAACCCTATTTGTGTACCAGGTATTAACAGATTCCAATGTCTTAACAAAGAGAAAAACAAACAAAGAAGTACAGCAATAACTCTGCCACCTAAACACAAGCCTAACTCATAAGGAACTTGCAAAGAAGTTATTCTTTCAAGCCCACAATTGAACCCCATCAAACACAAACACAAAATTCATAAAACAACAGGGCAGCAAAAGATAACAGTGTACCTAAAAAAACAGATCTTAACAATTCTAAATAAACCAGTAAATGTCCTCAATTTTAGGAATGAACTTTCATAAGGAAAAATTGTAACTGGCATAAAACTTTGAGGGCCACCTCTACTTCAGTAACTTGTATTCACAGCAATGAATGTCCAGAAGGCAAGAACTGGTGTATATACAAGCCAATATTTGTCCTGAATATTACTTGATTCCTTTAGACAAAAAGATGCATAAAGCATTCTAAAAAGAATCAACTAACATTCTTTCCAAGCGCCCTAGATAAACCAACAGGGGTGACAAGAACGGACGCATAAAACTGGTATAACCTGCAAATTAAACCTGAGAATCCTAACACGTAAGAGAATTAATTAGCGCTGATTAAAAGAAGTTAAAGTTGCATTTGAAATGTTGAAATTTTATGACTCCCAAGTGCACCTTAAACATAATTTTTAGTTGCTTTCAGTCAAAACATTCAATACGATTTCTCAGCAACAATGTGAACCCTTAATGAAATTTTTTTTTCTTTTGCCTAGGAAAAAGAAGAAATCAATCATGATATGCCAAAAATACAGAAAAAAATGAATTCTAGCTCAAAAATCTATATTTCAAATCTTGGGGTTAAAACACTGCACCAATACTCAAATTTGTTTACTGTAGACTCTCTCTCTCTCTCTCTCTCTCTCCCCCCAGCAAATCATACAAGAGATAAGCCAAATTCACACCATCACAAATATTCAATAATAATTGTTCCCTTAAAGAAAAAAAGGAAAAAAGAAAGGTTAAGAAAATGACAGAGTTTACTACTATATTCTGAAAAGCTTTCTAATAAAATCCAATCAATTTGTAGCATACTTAATTTTGCTTCTATTGATCCCGTTAGGATTGTCCCAATCACATGATAAGTTGTCCTTTTTCTATATTCTTCTTAGGAAAGCTTTCCCTGATGAATTCGCATTTTTAAATGGGATCTTCATGAAGGAACACTACAATCTATGCTAAACTAAATCTTAATTGCCGCCTTAAGCTACCTGCCCCCCTACCAAGGACACTTGGAATATCCATTATATATTGATGGAACTGCAAAGTATTGGTCCGTAAACATCTTAGGAAGAGCAGAAAAAGCATGCATAACCAGAATTTCACCATTTGCTAACAATGAGATTCATACAGCTCAAACATCACATCAACATCTTCATATGCTTCCTCCAATTCCAAGAAAGAGGAAAGTGCCTTACAGAAAAATACAAACTGCAACTCAATCACTTTGGTCTAGAACAGCCGTCTAATCATTCCATCATTGTCCACAATGATGGAATAAAAAATCCCATGACTAGAGTACCTCTGGCATAACTGTGCTGCTGCCACCTAACATTTCTATCATACTAAAATACTGTTGACAATGGAATATATTTATTCATAAACACCTAAACAACTGCCATTCAAAGATTAGAATAGTAGCAAAAGCAACAACTTCAGCTCAATTATGGCCACATAAAACCCCACTAAGTGCCAAAAAGGAAAAGATATTGATCCTGATTTATGAATTACAATGTAACTAACTAAAGTCCTTCTGTTAGTCCAGTTAATTTGACCGTTGAACAACTAACAAATATTGGTTATGGTGCTTACATGTATTACATTAATTTAACCAGAAACAATACCTGAACAAGTTAACATCCAATACTAATAAAACCTGAATTAAGTACAAAATAAATAAATAAACAGACAGATAATAACTACCTGAACATAAAGAAAAGGATCAGCAACAAAATTACTGGGGAAACCAGCATCTGAGACTGAAGCGCAGGTAACAACTGGGTTAGCCACTGGCCAGGCAGCACTCTCATCTTTCCACACATTCACCTGTTACCAATTTCAACCCACATGTCAAAAACACCTCAAGTCCATAAACAACTGCTGCACCCCAAATTTTTTCTCCCTTTTGAGAGGTAATTATCCACAAATATCGAAACTCCCATTAGAAAATCAAAAAATCAATTTACCCATATGCATATATTGCTTTATAATGAAAAACTATCCACATAACAAAAGAAATAAATGAAATCAGAAGTAATATATATATTGATTTATATATATATATAGAGAGAGAGAGAGAGAGAGAGAGAGAGAGAGACCAAGACAGAGGTAGAGAGACTCTAAATAAAAAAGAAAATAGAAAGATAGAAATGCAAAAATAAAAGGCCCAGAAAAGATAAAAACTTTCCACTTCTAAACAGCGATCAGTTTTTTTTTAGTTTTTTTTTTTCAAAAACTGAAACGCTCAGATTGAAAACCACAAGAACTGGTCCCTTATACCTACATCACAGAAATCAAAAACTAAACCCAAAATGGAAAATAATAATAAAATTAAAAAATTAAAAAAAAAAATTATCCATAACATTTGAGTGTCACTTTGGATGTGCCAACATATTATTGGAATGAAAACAAAATTAAACCATATACAAGAATAAAAAAAAAAAAAAAAATCAAAATCAACCAAAACAGTAAAACCGTGAGGAAGAAAGACTTACAGTTTCAATTGGTTTTAGAGAGAAGGGAGAGTCACCATAAAAAAGACCAATTGACCAAGAGCCCTCATTGTCCTCTTCACACCCAACAGAGGAGGTTAAACCCACAACACCACTAGCACTCAAATAAGGTTTATTAAACATAAGCCAACCAAAAAACACACCAATTGATCCATACAACACCAAACAACACAAAAAGAAAACCAAACCAGAGGAAACAAGTCTATGTTGAAGCAACTGTTGTTGGTATTCCCATCTCCATCTACACCAACACTTCATGTTTATATCAAAGCAAGAGCTCCCACCTGCTGTACCATTGGTACCACCTCCACCTACACCAGCACCTATACCTCCATTTCCAACACCTCCAGAAACACCCATGATGATCAACAACAATTATACCCTTTTGTCAGAAACCAAGAATTTTCCCGTATAGTCTAAACATTTGTCTCTTTCCTTCCCCCTTTTTTTTTCGAATTTTAAAAAGCTTTGCCTCTGTTCTGCTTTTTGTTCTTGGGTTTTTGTTTTTTAGTATTAGCGCCCTCTGATTACAAATTCTGGGTTCTGGGTTTTGTACAGTTTTGTCAGTTTTTCTCACGCTAGAATTTTGACAGAAAAAGGTGGCGTGGCCGGGCCTCGATGATGCTGGCCGGAGGTGGCGGAATAGGAGGTTTTTTGGGGCCTTTTGTTATTATTTGCAGGAAATTGCGTTGCCTGGCAAGGGAAATATTTATATTTATATACACAGAGAGAGGTGGCAAACTCTGTTTTACTTAACATGTGATGCGATGGGATAGAAAATGAACTTTTTGTATTCTCGGGAATTTAGCGTGTGCCACACTCGCGAAATTTGAATGACAAGTGGTCTTATAATTTACACGTGGGAATTAGGTAATCAATAGAAAATGAGAATGCGCGTGAATTTAGTGGAACTTTCAATTTTGAAAGTGTTAAAAGGGGTGCGAGGGCTTGTTTGGATAAAATCGAATTAAATCGACTGCTTTTGATGTGATTTTTTTTAATTAGGAGTTTTATGAGTATATTTAATGAGGGATTACGCGGTTGTATATTTAATTAATGCGAATTTAAAGAGTAATTTAAAAGCCTAAAGCCTAATTATATAATTGAAATTGAATTATTAAAATCTTTTCAATACTGAAATATCTATGGTTTAAATTAAATTCTAAAAAAATGTTTATAATTAACTCTGTTTTTAGGAAGAGGGGAAAAAAAAAAAGGAAAGATGAAAAATAAAAAAGGAAAATAAAAATGTAAAGTAATTTTTTCTTGTTTGAAAACAGGAAAAAAATAAAAAGATGAAGCAAAATAAACTTTATTTTTCCTTTTATATCTTGTATCCATTTTGGAAGGAAAATAAAAAATAATAATATAAAAGAAAAAGGTGGAAAACAAATTTTATTTTTTTTCTTTTAATTTTCATTTATCCAAACAAAAAGTAAATAAATAGTGAAAGATTTCCTTTTTTATTTTCTTTTATTTTTAAGAAAATTGATAAACATAATGTAAAGGTCGTTAACTTGAAAGAAATATTTTTTTATATAATTTATATTTTATAAAATATATTAAATATATATAAATTATTATTATTAAATTTAAATATTATCTTTAAATAATTATGATTTTATTTATGTATCAAGTATATTATATATCAATTAACAAAAAATAAATAAATTATATTATATATTAATCTATAAAATTTTTTAATTAAACCCACAGAAATATAATCATATAGTAAAAAATAATAATAATATGATTTCAAACAAGCCTAATTTTTTAGAGATAAGAATTAGTAAATGAAAAATTAATAATAGTAATAATAATTATAGAGTTACTAAGAAAGAAGTAATCATGGACTCTTAAAAAAATTATTATTATTATTCTCTAAATCAAAGTACTCGTACAATTATTTGCAAATCATATTTGTAGATTTAAATATTTATTACTGTTACGGAAAAAATAATTTATGCCAAAAATTAAATACTAATCTTTTTATTGTGGTTGAAAAATAGATTTTTTTGCCTTCTTAAATAGATATTATATTAGAAATGAAAATTATACTATATTAAAAATGGATAAATTAATAAATTATACAGCGAAATGATCGTAATCAATAATTGTTATTTTTTTTAATTTAGTGCCTTTTTAGATTAGCTATTAAGAACTAATGTTTGGCGTTTGAGTTTTCAATCGCTGATATAAGGTGTTTGATAAATTTAAAGTTTGAAATAGCATTTTAAAATTCAGTAATTCGTTATTCAAAATTATATTGCATTTTCCAGTTATTATAAATTATTTAGTATAAATGATCTATTTCTAAAAAGTGTAGAGATAATTATCTCTCTCCAAGGAAGTAACTTCTTGAGTGAAAAAAAAAAAATCTCTATTTTTTTAGAAAGTCAATATTTTCTATTTAAGCACTACTTCTTTAATTTATTTACTCTAATTATCAACTGGTGACTGTTAATTATTGACAAAATTACAGTTCTAAAGTGAATTTAAGCACAATTAAAACAAATATTCATTGATATAATTAACCCTTTGTTGAGAGTTAATCGAGTAATATCTATATTTTCTTATAACTTTCTACTTATTATAAATTCGTGAAAAATGAAAGAAAAGTGAAAAAGAAAGCTGTGTTGTTTTAAAAAAAATAATAATAAAGCCATTTATACTTGAAAATGGTTTAATATTGTTCTATTAATTAAAAAAAAAAAAACCTTTGTTTTTGTTAAGTAATTTGTTAATACATGCCAAATACAGGAAAATACAGAAAGAACCCTCAAGTATTGAACTTTTCCTGAATTATTATAAGTTTCTGCCTCACCTAATTGTTTGTCCACAAAAGGAAATTACTTAGGAAATGAACAAGAAAATGAATAAATGGCTAAAATTATTCTTTTTATGTCATAAGATAATTGTACGAGACAATAGATAATAATGACACTAAAATAGTTGGCAAAAAAAAAGATAATGACACTAAATTATGGTGCAAAGAGGAAATATAACTATAAATATAAATATGTTCAATATAATTATATATTTAAATTTCTTTTTTCTCCCCTTTTTATTATATGTTTCTTTGTCTTTTAACTTTTAAAAATGAATTTGTAATTCATTTATTTCTATTAAAATAATATTCGATATAATTATTTTAATTTAAAAATTTAGATAAAATTATTTTAAGAAAATTATTTTAAGAGTGAGTACTAAATTCGATCGTCACAAATAAAATCTCATTCTCAATGCATAAAAAAAAAAATTAATTATGAGTTCTAACTATAACAATATATTTTATATATATATAGTTTTGTAGGGACTAAGACTTATTTTATATAAAATTTTGAAAGTATAATAAGTATTATTTTCTTATCTCTTTTAAAATTTGACTGTAAAAAGTAATTTTTTTTTCCAAAGGAAGTTTCTTTCTTGATGATATATCCAAAGAGGCAATTCAAACTTTACATTTCATTCAAAGGAAAAAAAAAAAAAAAAAAAAAAAGAATTCTAGAAATAATTTTGGATATATATTTTCTACCAAATATTTTTCCAAATCATTGAAATCATACCTGAATTATTATTCAAATTTTTATCAAATAATACAATCTCTTTTTTTTTTTTTTTTTTATAATATAATCCCATCTATCCCCTTAAAAAATAAAAAAAAAAAAAAAATCCCATCTATATATATAAATATATATGCATGGGGTATGTCATCATTCATTATTGAGCTAATCACATGGTCCACCTTCTTGACTTTATCCTCACCATGATATACAAATTTGTTTCTTTATCCATAATTATTAGTAGTATTATTTTTTTTTTTAATTATAATGAGACAAGTATTGAAATAAATAAACATTTTGATTTGGATTTCGAATTTTGCTTTTGTGTTATGAAATATAGTAAATGTAAAATTAAATTATTTGAACTGAGATTTTATAAATAAATATAAATAATTTTAATAAATGATAATGATGTTAAAAACGTCTCAAATATTATAAATTGGTAAATTTAAAATATAATTTGAGTCAAACATATCAAAATAAATCAATATTTATTTTTCCCAAAAACAAAATCGAACACACTTTTATTTTGTACATAGAGTAAGAATACAATAAACAAAAATATAAATACACTCAATTTTGTTTCTTCTAGACATTAAACATAAAAATTAATAAGGGGTAAAGATAAAAATAGAGTAAAAACTAACGCTATTAATAAAAATGTAACCATTTTTTTGGAACATTCTAAAAAATAACGGTCTATTTACTTAATTAAGTTATAGTATTAATAGATAACACTACATTTAGTACATATGATTCAAGTTGGATTTAATATTCTTAAAAACCACCCATGTGAGATGTGTTATCTAAAATTTATTCTCATATATTTAATAATTTATATTCAGTGGAATTACTAATTCTATTATTATGATATTTTATTTTCTAAAATAGTTTCATTTTTTATTCTATTTATTAATCTATCATACAAAATCTATTATTATAAAAGCAAAATTACTTAATACTATATATTAAAATTTTTATATCAAATAAGATTTAAAATAAGTAATCATATAGTTTAACTAAACTTTAGAATTTAAACTGATTTTTAAAATTATAAATTTGTGAACCAAAAAAGAGTTATAATTTTTTGGGACTAGAAGTATTTTTAATATATTATTTAATTTTAAAAAATAATTTGAAATGTGTAATCATATTTTAAATAAGTAAAATTATTTTTAAAATATCACTGTATTATTATGATTTAGAAACATGCATTCCATTAAATTATGAAAAAAAAAAAAAAGGTGCATTGTTGTTTGGCATCGGGAAAAAACAAAGTTTATAATTAAATAACAATTGAAGTTGTACAACATTGTTATTTAATTAATTGTTTTTTAATTGTGCCAAAGGAAGA
Organism: Reutealis trisperma; assembly: GCA_947687605.1. Classification (NCBI taxonomy): domain Eukaryota; kingdom Viridiplantae; phylum Streptophyta; class Magnoliopsida; order Malpighiales; family Euphorbiaceae; genus Reutealis; species Reutealis trisperma. The sequence continues at coordinate 69,155 of CANTUT010001310.1, forward strand.
CACAATTAAATAACAAAAATAATTAATTTTTAATTTTATTAATTGAAAGTAAGAAATACTATATGATGGTGAATTGAATATTTACATAATATTTATATATAATAATAATATATAATATTAAAAATATTCAAATTGCAGATTAGAATAGAAGGCGGCATTTGACTGGTAAAATACAAAATTTGAATCCCAATTCCATCTTAACAAAGTTTTGACCTTCTAGGTTTCGATTTGAGGTGGGGCCCATTTAAATTAATACCATTATAAAATGACAATTTAGTAAAGTATGTTCTAAAATGCCAACTTGGGCTCGAATTCCCATGCCAGATTGGGGACCTAACCTTCTAGGATTTGAATTCTGGCGGGACCCATTTTAAATTTTATTTTCAAATTTATGTAGCTTAAAAAATGTTTGAGAAAAATGAAAAAAAAAAAATTATTTATCAACATAAATTATTATTGTTATTAAAAATATAATTGAAATGAGTGGATTCAATAAGTTATTTGAGTTTTACTTAATTAAGAAATTTGAGGTTTAAATTTAATTTAAACTCAGTTGAATTTTATTTTTTATTATAAAACTTAATATAATAAGATAATCAAAATAATTGAGTCCGATACCACTTATTTTGATTTAATAAATAGAAAATTATATAACTAAAACATTTTAAAATTATAATTCATAAACACTATTAATATTATATAAACTACTAAAATGTAAAAATAAAATATTGAATAAAGAATTTAAGATATTTGTTTTTTATAAATAATATATATACACAATATACAAATTAGAGACATGATATATTTTTTAAAAAAATCATAATGATTTTTTAAAGGCATGCAATTTATATAATTCATTCACACAATCTATCATAAGCGGTATAAAATCTCAAAAAATCAAATCTTATCCATATTATCAAAATTCACCCTCATAGTGTAATAGTCTATTTGATTAATTTACCCTAGATTTTGAGTATTATTGTAATTATACCATATTTTAAACTTATTCATTGAAAATTAAAAAAAAAAGTACTATAAAAACTTACCCTCATAGTATAATAATATGGTATAATATATAGTTATTATGTGTTACATATTACGTTTAAAATATTTTAAATAAACTGCTTTTAAATCTTATAAACTTTAGGAATTTATGATTTTGAAAAATCGAATATTCTGATTTTATTAAAAAAATATGATTTATCAAAAGCAATTATAAATATTTTGAAAATAAAAAATTCAAAATATAATTTTCAAAAACATGTTAAAATTCAATTTAAAATAGATAATTAATACTCCCTTATTCCTAAAAAGATTATCCACTTTATTTTCTCACACAGTTTAAAAAAATATTATTATTACTTGTTAACTTATAAATTTTATTATATTTTTCTACTTATAACTTTCTATATACTCATTTATTATTATTTTTATTATTAATTTTGAAAATATATACATTTCAATTAATAAGATTAAAATGAATAAATTTTATAACTACTTTTAGAGTAAATAAATGTTTTGAAATATTTTAAAAAAGAATAATGGATAATTTTTTTGAAATGAAAAGAATATATAATAATGGTAAAATGAGATTACTTAAAAATCAAGTCTCAATAATATTAAATTTTTTCAACTTAATAGTCAAAAAAAAAAAAAAATTCCTTGGGGTAATTAGTTTTTGCTGTGCCAATTTGACGAACTTATTTTATTTATTTGAAAAGAAGAAAAGTTTGACAAAGTTATTTTTCTTTTCTTCTATAGGAAGATAATAGACAGATAAAAGGAAGAGGCGGCTTCCTTCCTTCCTTCCTTCTTGAAGCTTCTTATATAGTTCTACATGCTATAATAAATAAATTAGAGGTCTAAAATAAAATAAAAATAAAAATAGTCGTGGTGGCTGATGCGACCCACTGCTATTGACTAGAAAAAATTGGGGCTGAAAATAAATTTTATTTCTAGAATTATTATTATGACTACAAAAGAAGATTCAATAATTGCTATTGGACCCATGCACTTTTTTATATTTGCTTTATCTATCTTATGGGTATGAGTGGGTGGAAGAGAGAGTAGAGTCATCATCACCTGAGAGATAAAGGCATAGAATTTTTTTTTATAAGGATAACATCATGAATCAAATAATATTTTTTGGACCAATAATATAAAATTTCTTCTCATATTCATCATATAAAATGTATTTAATTTTAATATTTGAAATAAAATTTTAAAATGTTGTATTACTTTAATAAAAATATAAAAAAAATTAAAGAATTCTAATTAAAATTTGGACACTAATCATCAATAAAATGTAATTTTATAATTAAAAATTAAATTACAAAATGTTAAGAAAATTCTATATTAAATTTATTAATTTGAAATAATAAGAATCAAAGTCTATATTATAAGATTTTTTAATGAATTTTTTAGCAAAATTTTTAGGAAAATTTACGTTTTTTATTCATTTTAAATCAATTGCATAGCAAGTAGCAATTATTCAATTGTTTATCAAAGCAATTATTAAATTGTTCTTGTTGGTGCAAAAAAAAAAAAATTGTTCTTGCAAAATGAGCCTTTTCGGAGATAATTATTGAAATTATTCCTTCTTGTAATCATAATTATATATAATTACACAATTACATATAGTATTATTTTCTAATATTAATAATGCTTTTCTTAATCTTAACAACCAGTGACAAGAACCAATTAGGTGTAGTCTTGGTCTTCTCATTTCATTTAAAAAACATTAAAAATAGGAATTTCAGGTTCAACATCATAAATAATAAATAGTTGCTACTAATTTGACGAAGTGTATTAAAAAAAAAGACTACCCTTATTCAAGCATACTAAATGATACTTTTTATTTTTAAAAAACATATTTTATTTAATAGAGATTATTTTAGAGCATCTTCAATATACTCTTTTTATAAAAAAAATATATTTTATCTAATAGAAAGCATCTTAAATAATATTTAAATACAAAGAGTACTCAAATCTAATAGATTCTTTATATTTTAATCTTTATTTTAATTTGTACTGTGAGTGTAACATCCCAAATGTAGTCTTTATATATGTCAAACTGTTTATTATAAAGAGTTATCTAAAAAAAAAAAATCCAATAGACTCTTTATCTTTAAAAAATAATAAAAAGAGTTGATTTACCTCTCTAGACTTAGAGAGCCAAATATTGCTATCTATTCTAACTTTAATTAATATAATACAAGTTTTTATACACTTTATTTAAGATAAATTTAGTTCTATTTTTTCTATTAGATAAATTTTAATAAAAAATTAAAATAATTAATGCTTATGGGATAAAGTAAAATAAAGAGTAAAATATATAGAGTCCATTGGATTTAAATAAAAATTTCTACTTTTTTTTATCAACTAGATGTCTTCTATCAAATAAAATATAATATTTGAAATAAACAACGCCATTGAGGATACTTAATGTCTTAATCTTTTTTCTTTTCTCCTTTTCTTTTTATTAGATTTCACTTTTTTTATTTTTTTATTAGATTTCACTTTTTTATTTTTTTTTCTCTAATAGAAAGATAGTATCAATTAATTGAGCTCTTATATCATGTACTCATATCCACTTTACACTATGGCCTTGGTTCAAAACACACAGTTTCATTAAACCAAAAACACACTACCACTTCTTTTTTTTTTTTTTTAATTTTTAATTAAAACATAAAATTTCAAAAAGCAAAACAGTTCCTCCACTATTGTCCTTTTCGCGCAACCGATTTCACTTAAACCTTAATCTCTCCTGCTCTTGCTCCTGTTCTTCTTCTTTTTCATCTTTTTCTATTAGTGTTAGGTCATGCAAATGTTCTAATACTCTTCCTTTGTCAAAACCTCCTACTTTTAATTATTTTTTGTATTTATCTCTCACTTGTTGAGCAATCTAACATGATATTATTGGAAACTGTCTTTTAATCCATCCCCTTACTTTGAATTCTACTTGATCAGGTAACAAATCCAGTTGTTGATTAATAAAAAAACAAAATACATAATTTAGTATTAATTTATAGTCATGAATCTAGCAGTAAAAATATAATGAATTTGTATGTGTTATATGATGAACTTAAACTTTATATCTAATGAACCTGATAGTTATATGTGAAGAATTTAAACTTTCAATCTAATGAATCTCGTAATTATATATGAAGTATTAAATAATAAAAACTTTAAATACGATAAATGAATAAAATTAAATTATAAAATAATTAAATTATAAATCTGGCAGTAAAAGATGATGAATCTGCATGTGATATATGATGAATCTAAACTTTATATCTAATGAATATGATAGCTATACATGATGAACATAAATTTTAAATATGAGGAATGGATCAAATTAAATAATAGAATAATGAATCATAAATTTGGCAGTAAAAAGATAATGAATCTGTATGTGATGTATGATAAATCTTATATGTAATGAATCTAAATTTTCAATTTAATGAACATGATAATTTAAAGTTTAATATTAAATAATGAAAATACCAAGCAATAGAACTCCAAATAAAAAAAAAACTCATAATATTCAAACAAATAGTATAAAAACTCACAAAAAATAAAGATTATCAAAAAAATATGAGGAAGAAGAAGATAGTTTCAAAAAAAGAATAAAAAAATCAAAACAATTTCAAAGAAGAATAAGAAGAAGATTAGGCTTCACTATTTCAAAGAAGAAGAGATTATGCATCCACTAAAAGAAGAAGAAGATCGAGCTTGCAGAAAAAGAGATCTCGTTGTGATCTAGATATCATTGTAATCTTTCTTTTTTTTTTTTTTTTTAAATAGAATGGAGCGTTTTGACCGCGGACCATGTAGCTAGGACCATAGTATTACATGGTCCCGGATTTATGATGTAAATTGTATAATTAATAACATGCATAGAAAATTGAAATATATTAATTACAATTAAAATAAAGAGACTATTTTCTAAATATATTAATTACAATTAAAATAAAGAGACTATCTCTCTAATTTATATTTTGAAGATAAAGAGTTTATTAGAATTCCTTTTTGTTTAATGACTCTTATAATAAAGAGTTTAATTTAAATAAAGAGTCATTGAGGTTGCTCTTACTTGATAAAAAGTAAAAAATTTTATTTAACTCCAGTAGTTCTTCATATTTTACTTTTTATTTTACTTTATCCCATAAAAATTAATTATTTTAATTTTTCAAATTTTAATTTTAGCCAATACAAAAAATTGTACTCAAATTATACATAATAAAGTGCATAGAAACTTATTTTACATTAATTAAAATTAGAATGAAGAGTAATATATGGCTTTTTAAATGTTAAAAGTCAAATTAATTTTTTTATTTATTTTTTAATGATAAAGAATCTATTAGAGTTTTATTTTTTAAGATAATTTTTAATAATAGAAAGTTTGGCATATATAAAGTGTGTATTGAGGATATATATATATATATATAAAGTGTGCATTGTGTTACTCCTGTTGAGTTGGACCGAACATTTCATGCTTATCACTGTTGATTTATTTAGCTTAACGGAGTGTCAATGCATAGTTGATTCAACAAAATATTTATATATTCACATTTTTGTTTCAATAAAAAAGCTTGTTTCTTTATTTTCTTTATTATTTATATCAACACTCAAATGTAATTTATTTTTTTTAATACTTCTTAACATTGCATATTACTCAAAAAAAAAAAAAAAAAAAAAACGTTGTATACATTCAAATTTTTTTAACCTTCGAAAATTCGCAATTAAATAAAAATTACTACAACCAATTTTATAATTTCATAATATTACTTCATGTCAACAAAGACAAAGAATTTTTCTACAAACATATTGGTAAAGAAGATAGAAAATTAGACAACATAGTTTGAAAAATAAAAAAAAAAATTTAACATATGAATATTTGAAATATTATTCTAATAATTATTTTTTTTTATTCCAATAGAATTTACTATTTATTTTAATTATTTAAATAAATCTATGGTGTAAATATGTTATATAAACTTCAAAAGTTAGTATGATTAGTAAGAGATTGCTCCTTTTCTTATTGACCAGAGGTTTGATTCTAATAGAGGATAATTGTAGATTAAGTCAAGCTTTATTATTTATATTTCAAACAGTATTTTCAGTTGTAAATCTTTTATCTTATCAAGTCCTATAGTTTAGAAATTGTAATCTCCTGCTATATTTATATACGTATTGATTATGAGAAATTATTATCATTCCATTCAAAGTATAATTGCTTTATGGTATTATAGCATTAGCTCTTCCTCTTCCTCTTCTTCTTCTTCTTCTTCTTCTTTTCTTCTTCTCTTTCTTATTCTTAACTCATTATGATGACAAATAAAAACACCAACAATTCTTCTATTGCAATAGTCCTAACTCTCACCATTCACAATACAAATGAATCTCATAATACTCTTCTTACCATCAATGTTGTTGCTTAAAACCCTTTGAACTCACCTTCGCTAGTTATATTTCCTAGAAATTACAATTCCAAACTTTATTCATTGGAATTGACCTCCTCGGATACATAGATGGCTCAAAGCCTCATCCAACACCCACCCTCACTACCAATAACACAATCATACCAAATCTAGCTCACATTATTTGGATTCAAAAGGATCAACTGATCCTCAATGCCACCATTGGATTTATCTTCCCAACCATAATTCCTTTCATAGCACAAGCCACAACCTCTCGAGAAGCATGGACAATCCTAGCCAACATATATGCCAAGCCCTCTCATGGTCATATCAAATAGGTAAAAAGCTAACTCAAGAAGATCACAAAAGGATATGAAACTGTAACTAAATTTTTGCATAATGTTAAAGCACAGGCTGATGAGCTAGCACTTGTTAGAGCACCACTTGAAGCTAAGGATCTCAACAAGAAAATTCTTAATATACTTGGTAATGATTACAAAGAATTAGTACGTGTTGTCCAAATAAGAGATACCTCCATCTCCTTTGAAGAATTTCATAAGAAATTACTCAATTTTGAAGCATCCTTGATCAACACAAAAATCAAAACAATCCTAGTTTTTAGTCACTGCAAATCCTACAAATGCACCACATCAACTTAGAGATCATTAAACAACCCAGGCTTCAGTAATACATCAACAAATCAAAATTTTGCATCCACTCAAGGTAGCACAAACTCATGTCAAAATGATCATCCTTCTCGTCCTTACATTAGATACTACAAATTATGAAGAATTCAAGGTCATACAGCCAAAAAGTACCTATCATATTAGATATTATCAGTTCAATCAAACAACAGTAACTTCAATTCTACACTATGGCAACCAAAAGTGAATTAGGCTGCGAATACTATAAACAATTCATTATAGTTATCGTATAGTAAGCTTTTCACTATGTTAATCAGATTTTGATAACCTTTCACAATATGCTCCATATGATGGCAACAATGACATTATGATTGGAGATGGCAGTAAATTACAAATTACTCATACTAGTTCAACCACTCTCAAAACCTCTCACAATACTTCTGAATTAAATGACGTCTTATGTGTTCCCAACATGAAGTAGAACTTAATCTCAATTTTATTAATTTTGCAATGCAAATAATATGTCTATTGAATCATTATCTAATGCTTTTCTTGTAAAGGAACTTAGTACATGGGACAACACTTCTAAAGGGCCAAATTAAATATGGAGTATATGAATGGCTGATATCCTCCTTATTACTTACCTTTTCTAGCATCAAGGCCTTTTCGTTCAACTAGCATCATAGATTAAGACATCCAACATTTTCTATCCTAAAGCATATTTTGTCTAGGAATAAATTAAGTTTATCATTGGAATTCTTACGTAATGCATATGTTTATAATAAAAGTCAACAAATTATACTTTTCTAGTTCAACAACTACTTCCTCTCAACCACTTTACATCATATTCTCTGATGTCTGGATCTCACCGATAATTTTTCTTAATGGTTTTAAGTACTATGTCATTTTAATAGACCACTTCAAAAATATGTATGGTTTTATCCTATAAAGCACAAATATGATGTTAAAGAAATATTCATACAATTTAAAGCCATTATTGAAAATCACTTTGACGAAACCATTAAAACCTTATATTTTGGCAATGGTGGATAATATATTTCACTAGCCAATTTTCTTTCAACTAATGGAATATCACATCTTACAATATCACCTCACACACATGTACATAATGGTTTTTCAGAATGAAAACATCTTCACATTATTGAAACTGGTTTAACATTATTATCTCATGCATTTCTCCTTTTAAAATTCTAGTCTCATGCATTTGCCAATTGCATGCCAATACCTACTTTATAATTCTCTTATCGATATGAAATTTTTTTAGCACAATTCCTAATTATTCTAGTCTCAAAATTCTTGGATGCATTTATTACCAATGGCTACGGCCTTATACGTCACACAAACTTGATTCCACCTTTAAAACATGTGTCTTCCTTGGTTATTCTTTATCTCAAAGTGCATATTTCTGCCTTGATCCATTCGTGTTGAAAATCTACGTAGACATATAAGATTTGTCGAGTAAGTGTTTTCATTTATTTATCTTTCAAAACAAGAATCACGTCCTTACTCAAATACCATCACACTTTGGCTTCCTCCGGCACTTAAAGTCTTTGTGCCAACTTTTCACCGTTATTTAATATAACATCTATAGTGGAAGTTCATTAGCAACTCCTTTGCTCAATTCCAACCATCACAAAACACTTGATACCATACCTAAACCAATATCATTTGCACCCACTTCTGCCTTCTTCTTTTTTTTTTTTTGGTGAATAAAGGATGATAACAGAACAAACTAACTATATAACATCAAAACCATTGATAACAACATCTGCAATGTCCTCATCAATAAGCTTGGCTAACTTTATTGAAGGAACATTTTATCATGAAACTCCTAGAGGCTTTTCTTAAGGCTTGCTTTGTTAAATGATCTGCATATTGGTTGGCCTTTCTTGGAATGCGTTGCACAAAAACTTTCCATTCCCTTTATAGCAAATCTTTGATACTAGCCACTATAAAATGATGGGAGGTGGGAGCAATTTTTGGATCCATAATGAGCTTCACTGCATTTTGCGAATCCATTTCCACCTTTATTCTTCGATGATTGCTTTCCCAATCCAAAGTCAGGCTTATGAACTAACCCCATAGTTTTGCAGTCTCAAGATCACAACTTCCTATAAGATGAACAAATCCTACAATCTATCTTCCCTTCCCATCTCTTATAATTCCTCTAGCACCAGTGGTATTTCTTCCATTAGTTGAAACACATGCCTTATCTGTACTTAGCTCAAACCAAGTTAGGATATATGGCGTTCGTTGATTATTCACCTTGCTTCTACCTTACAAACCACAATTAAATTTTTCAAAAGTTAGGAACAACTGAGTTTGTTTTGCTGTATTCAAAATGTGTTCCACTAACCCTATTAGTTTAATAGTTCTTCAAAAAAAAAAAAAAAAACTAGTTGATTCTCTCAATTTCATATTATCCATGCTGTAACTCCCAACAAAATGCTCCATTCAACTTCATCCCAATGACTGAACTTGTTACTAGCTAGATTTGTTAGAAACCAACTTTACATATCCATAGTGAAGAACTTTTCCCATTTGTCCCTTTTAACCAGCTGACCCTGAATGTGTTTTGCAAACTCATAGTTTCAAAGCACATAAATAGTTGATTCCTCAAATAAACCATGTATTGGACAAGCTTTATGAGGAATAATTTGTCTTTGTTCGCACGTCTTGTTTATGGGCAACTGGTTATGTATAATTGTCTAAAGGAAAGCTTTTACTCGTTGGGAACTTTCCATTTCCAAAGTTTCTTCTATCTAAATTCTCTCTAGTTAAATTCTTTTTTATAAATTAATTCTAAGGCTAATTTAACTAAGAAGTTACCACTTTTTAAGAAATTTTAAATAGCTTGGTCAAGTTCATCACCATTAATTAGTAGTTGAATAGCAGCTGCAATTTGCATGTATATATACTTAGTGAGGATGCATTCAAATTAGTTCTAGTACAAAGAATTTGACTTAGAGACATATGAACAAATGGTTGGATCATAGCTATATGATGGAATCTCCTCCACCACCACATTCTCTAATGGACCAATTCCCTCAAGCTAATTGTCTTGCCAGAATCGAAAACTCTTATCATTGTCTAATGTCTAGTGGAGATTAGCGTCTTTCGGGCTTAAAAAGAGCCTGATTTCAGCTATAGTTGAGTTGTAATAGTACAGAGAGTGGTGACCACATACCATGATAATTCTTTGAGAACATTATCCCATATAGTTCTATAGAAATTGATACACGTGCTTATAGATATCATTGCAAGTAGCCTCATGCAATTTAATAGTTTGAATTGAATAAATTGGGAGAGATTGAAGAATAGATTAAGCCAAATTTACTTTGCCCACAAAAGATAAGTGATTTGCCTTCCAACTATTAAGCTTACTTCTAAGTTTATAATTAAATCAACACTTTTCTTTCTCTCCATTCGATTATTAATAATAGGAACTCCAAGGTAATGAACCAAATAAGTTGTTCTTGAGAAACCAAACTTCTCACTAATATCTGTTGCCAAGCTAGAAGACACATTCTTGGAGAAGAAAACTATTATCTTGTTACAATTTCACCTTTTGACTTAAAATTCCATAAAAATCCTTAAGACAATTTCTTTTAGCATATCCACTTGATTCATGGTGGCCTTAACAAAAATAAACAAGTCATCTATAAAAAAAAATATGTGAGAGGAGTGGCCCATCCCTACTAAGCTTAATTGGTTTCCACTTGCCTTCTTCAACTACAACGTAATTCGTTTCCACTTGCCTTCTTCAACTACCTTAGATATATAGTATCTAAGCCTTTTTATGTATAGCACAAACAAATATAGAGAAAACGAATTACCCTATCTAACTCCTCTAGAAGGATGGAACAAGTCAGTAGTTTTCTCATTCCAAAGAACTATCATAGTTAGGATGCTCATCTAGGTCATTATGAGATCAATTAATAACCTTGGAATATTTGTTGCTTCAAGAGTTTGGAGAATAAAGGTCCACCAAAGCCTTTCGTATGCTTTCTCTAAGTATATTTAATTGCCATCTAACCTTTATTTCCTTTTTTCTATTTCATAAAATGAACGACTTCCTAATTAATGATGATATTATAAGTAATTTGTTGGCTAGGAATAAAACAGGATTGGTTTTCTGACATCAACTTCAGCATCAAAGGTTTTAGACAATTTATTTTGACTTTGGTAATTATTTCGTAAGCAACATTGCACAAACTTATAGTTCTCATTTGCATTAAGGTCTTTGGATTTTGCACCTTGGTATTAAGACTAGTAAAGTTTCACTAATACTTAGAGGTAATGATCCACTAACAAAGAACTCCTGAATCATTTGAATCATCGTCTCTATGATCTCCCACTAAGACTGATAAAAAAATAGGTTAGTAACTATCGAGAACTAGTGCCTTATAAGAGCATATGTCAAAAACATCTTTTTAAATTTCTACTGGTGATATTATTTGACTTAAATTTCTCATTTCTTCATCTTTCAAGGCTGGGAATCATTGTTGTATCATATCAGAAGCAACACAGTTACTTTCCCCTTGATATAAGTTAGAATAAAACTTTATAGCCATCTGTTTAAGAGCCTATAGATCCTCACACCAGTTGCCATCACCATTATGTAAAGCTTCAATTCTATTTCTCTTTGTTTTAATAACTGTAGTGGTATAAAAGTATGATGTATTTTGGTCTCCCATTTAAACCCTTCAAGCTCTAGATTTTTGGTACTATAAAATTTCTTCTTGAAAAGAGTATGCTCAAGCCCCTAACTTAATATGCTCAGGCCCTTGACTTAATTGATTTCTATGATGAATTAAGTGAGATGAGACAGTTTTATCCAAAGCTTTTTAAATTTTGTTCAGCTAATTTATTATCTTCCTTTTCTTATAGAAATATTACCAAAGGTTTTCACATTTTAGTATTGCAAGTTATTTGCAAAATTCATGAGAGTCCCCATTAAACATTTTTATCTACACCATTCTTGCTTACAAAACTTCCAAATTTGTTGTGAGTTAACCAAGCTGCCTGAAGTCTAAATGGTCTCTTATTAGCTGGTAGAGGGGAAACACTCGTAGTAAAGACTTGGATTGGTTTATGATTTGACTTTACCTTTGGAAGATGTTTCACTACAAGCTCCAGGAAAGCCAACCTCCATTTGCTATTACATATAGCCCTATCCAGTCTTTCCCCATGCAAACCTCTTTTGCATGTAAATCTTGGACCAATGAAGCGCAAGTCAATAACATTGCATTTTTCCATAATCTCTTGAATCTCATGACACTTGGAAACATTTGCCTTAGCTTCTCCTAGTTCCTTGCTAGGTGAAAGATAAACATTAAAGTCACTTAGAATGATCCAAGGTTCTCCAATCGCATCTTCAAGCTATTTCAAATAAGATCACAACATTTTCCATAAGCCTTCAACTATACTTTCATATACTGCTGTACACAAGTCATAATTCATACCATATTCCACCTAAAATGAACATATTGCCTTCTTGTGTCTACAATATTCAGTGTGAGATACTCTTTCATCCACACAACCCATATACCTCCAAAAAAGCCATGAGCTTCCTCTTTAAACCATGTTAAGAAGCCAAGTTTCTTAAAAACTTCATCCGCATGATGATCGCTAATCTTATGCTCTAAAATAATGTAGATATTTAGCTATAACCATATGCTTGAAAAAAACTCTAAAAAGTGCACTACTTGCCCTTTGGTAATTCCATGATAATATAGACATCGATAAAATCACAAAGAGTAATTCCATATGTACCCACATGCATGACTGCATGCTATTGTACTAATGTATCATACGTCTCCATTAACTCCACATGAGTTAGAGATTCTTCTTCACCTTTGGATAGCTCATATTCTTTAAGGGCAACATTGCTAGTAATATTAGAACTATCAATGTTACTCTCATTCAACTTCAAATTCATAAGAGGAACAAAAATACAACCTTATTCTTTACCTGTTTCTAAGGATTCTTGGAATTAAAATCACTAATCCTTTGTCTGTTTGCATAATTGATTCCTTCCTTATTGAGGTCTCACCCATCTTATTGGGAAAAGGATTTGAAAGGGTTTCATATTAGTAACTTGACCTATATCTTGGATCTTACATTGCAAGCAAGAAGGCATAGGAAATTTAGTTATGAGATATCTTAAAGCTACTTGCAAGCAAGAAGGCATAAGAAAGCTAGCCTAAAGTTGGGGAGGTCCATTCATAGTGAAGAAAGTCATCAGCTTAGCAACTTATAAACTTATAACAATGAAAGGTGTTAAATTTCCCCACACTTGGAATATTCATCACCTAAAAATGTACTATCAATGAAGAAATCAATAAAAAATGGCAAGATTTCTACCTCATATAGTTCTTGTGCATAAGATCAAGTCAAAGAAAGTGCTAGTCCATTAGGCATTAAAATCTTGGCTTGGTCGGCAAAAAGAACTCACTAAGATGAGGCACAAAGTCTTAGTTTGACAGGCAGATAAATCCTTAACAAGGCAAGGTAAAAAGACCTCATCAAAGCGAGGCATAAAGCCCTGATTTGGTAAGCAGATAAGTCCTTTCCAAAGTAAGCATCCAAGATCTAATGAACTCTGGGGATAACATAAAGGCCTATTCTAAAAACAAAAATGATGAACATAATGAGTTGAAAAGACTTACACTTCAATAGAGAAGAAAACCTGAAGGTTTAGCTCTGATAAAAGAGTAATAGAGTGAAGACTTCATCAATATAAGATGATCATGGACAAACCAAAAATAACAAGGCATCCATTTATAACAAAGCACTCTAGGTTCACCCAAATATGTAGAGGAAGTCCTCGTCAAGGGAAAAATTTTCCTCTTCGTTAGGGGGGAGGGTGGGGGAAGAGAGATGACCTATAAAACAACTAAGGAAGTCTATAAAAAATCTATGTTATTAAAAGGCTCTCAAGCTAAGGTAACTTTCAAAGCTCTCATAAAAGCTACTTGACTATGATAGCTTCACAAAGAAACAAGCAAAACGAGGATAATGTGCTTAAAATTGATACAAGGCACGTAAACAGAGAAACTATTTGAAAAAATAATTCATTTTATTCCATCATCAAATACTTTACAAGAAGTATAAAATATACAGATGAATAAAAATGAATAGGTGTGCAAATGTGTTTTATACCACTAAAAATAAATACAAAAATAATGACAAAAAGAAAAAAAAAGAAAATAGTCAGCTAGTAAGCCAAAAGGAGTTAGAGGAAGAGAAGCAATGGCCAAAACTAAAGTAAAAGTAGATAAGGATAAAGCAAAAGGATTAATAGAAGCAGAAGAAGGGCTAAAGGTAGAAATAGGCTTAGCAATATGAATGGCAGGCTCGATAAGGAAGTCAGTCAAAGGTGAAACCTGAACCAAAGCGCAGGTATCACCTTTTCTCCTAAGGCAACAAAGTATTTTAAGGAACGAACCTCGCTCCCCTTTTCTTTTTCAATAGTAGAAAACTCGAACTCATCAAGGGGAGGCACTATACCATCAGCCTTTCTTTTCTTCACATAAGCAATGACACCTAGAAACTTCACTGCTGTATCATCGAGTACCTTATTGTAGAAGTTAATGATAAGTTGGTAACTCTCTGCAATAACCCTTGATATGAAGCTTTTAGAAGCAAGGAAGTTGGAGATGCCTTTCTTATGATATGCTTCAACTTACTTGCAATAAAACTCGACAACCTTTACTGTCATCTTAGCATTATCCCATTCTTCCTTCATTTCCTAAATGTTTTTTTATCTTGTTTAAGATCCTAACAAATGTAAGGAGCTTCCTTCGCATCTTTCATGAATTCTTGTATTGGAACTTCAAATCCTCAAGATCTTTATTAAGAGAAGAGATTGTCTCCCCCTTCTCTTTATTCTCCTTGATTGTCTCCCCCTTCTCTTTATTCTCCTTGACCTTCTTTGCTATTGTCTTCTAGAGGGAAGCTATGTTGGCCTCAGGTTCCATAGCCATCTCATTGAAAGCCTCCTTTTTGATGTTGAATTTTCCTTCCCAATCTATGCTATTGAGCTCAAACTTGGCCTTTTCAGTCTTAAGACAAGCCTTCTTAACTTGTAATTTCTCCAGCATGCTAAGAGAAGCCCAACATCGTCTTTCTTCCTCCAGTAAAGCAATCAACTGCTTTATTTTAATTTCTTATTTTTGGAGGACTTCTCCTAGTTCCAAGGCATTATATCAAACCTTAGTATAATGTTTGTTAAGGATGCATACTTGGGCAAGAAGCTTAGCTATTGCTATGATAGATTGTAAAGAAATCAAATCAGCAAAAAAGTAAACAAGAACAAAGACAAGGAAAATAGTAAAAGACATACCTTATAATGTCTATTTGCTTCCTTCTACAGCACCTCTTGGATAGAGGACTTGAGTCGAAAAGGCAGTTGATGAAGAGGAGAGAAAGAAAGAGACTACAGCAAACCAAAAAAGGCATCATCAGAGGCCTTGATCCTCATTTCTTGGGGAAGCTCATTCCTTAACCCATTTCCTCCTTTAACATTTAGTGGACCAACCTCAATAACCTCAAGAGGGTCCTTAATCCTTTACTTCTTAGCTGGAAGGGCCAAGTCCTTAGCTTTATTTTGTGCCTTAGGGCAAGGCTTTGAAATCAATAAAGGTGGAATGGCATTAGAGGATGGAGGTGCAACTATAGGCATGTCCTTGACAGACACTGCTTGAGAGGGGTATGAGTGAGCTCTCATTTTGCCTTAGTTGAAAAAACAGAGTATGAGAATACTTTTTCCTTAAATATAGGTGAAGTAGCCTTACTCGCAATAATTAACTCCTACCTCAATTTAAGCAGCTTGTCACACGAGCTTGCAATGCATACACAGCTTCTCCACAGGAGCAGTCAACACTTCGTAGGAAAAGGTGATGTCACTAGTAGGATCCACCTCGATACTCCTTTTAGTAATCACCTGGGGGGGTCTATAAGATGCTAATGGCAATGAGGATCTTTTCATTGATGCTTTAGGGTACTATTAGAGACACCTTAGGAAGATCAAAAGTTAAAGAGGCAAAGATGTCAATACTTAAAGAATGAAGAGAGATCTTTGCTTTATAAATCGGCTGAGTCATCACCGACCCATCCTCGTCATTATCTTAAAAAATATTGAGAGGATCTTACTGCTTTGATGATGAAGTTTAAGGTGTTAGATGAACCTTCACTTTAGGAATATACAGTAGGGATCCTTTTCTTGTTCTAGCTGCTGGAGGAAGTGGTGGTGGAGCTAGAGCTCTTTCCTTCGCAATAGGAGTGGTACTTAGTATTATATGTCCTTGGGAAACCTTGGCTAGCCTATTCTTCCCAACTATCCTCTTTGTCCTAAGAGCCTTTGCCATAGTACTTGGGACATCATCCTCTCCTTTAGATGGAGGCTCTTAGTCCTTAACACTTCGAGCCTTAATTGGCTTGTCACTTAGTTGATGACTGTGAACCCTTAATTTTGCACCCTCTTTATCCAAACGCAACCTTAGTACTTGCTGAGTTTAACGCGTTACGCAGAGATGTTACAGTAAATTTTTTTAGCCTTAAATTACATTGCTACTGGACATCCAAATATCCCAAGCCAACAACCAATCTCTAAAAAAAAAAAAGATCTCAAAAAACGTGCTAGCGCCATATGGTACGCTACATAGCAGGCGTGTGGCACTGCATGCCCCATGTGCGGCACACTGCAGGCACTTGACGCCGTACCTCACAAGCTTGGTGCGGCACAGCACAGGGTGTTGAAGCTTTCTGACGCTAGTGGGCCCCCCTCCTGGGCAGAAAATGACCTTTTTACCCCTTTCAGGCCAATTTTCATCCCTTTCTAGTCCTACCCTTCATCGTTTTTTCATATTTTCAATACCTAAACTACTCTTAACCCCATTTGCCTATAAATAGGCCCCTCATTTTCTCACTTCTCTTCACCTCTTGAATGTAAGTAGATTGCTATCATTAAATTCCTCTCTTCTTTTCCCTCCAATCACTCTCTAATTAATTAACTAATCTTTTTAATTAATTAATTACCTCACCCTAAATAAGTTAATTAATCTTTTTAATTAACTAAAACTCTTTTTTAATTAATCACTCAATTAATTAATTAATTAATCACTCTTTTTTTCAAAAATCATTCTTTTTTTTTTCAAAAATCAAATTAATCTTTTTTCTCAATCCACCCTTCATCCAAATTAATTAATTAATTATTTTAATTAATTAATCCATCAATCCATCCATTTCATCATATTAATTATTTAATTAATTATTTTAATTAATTAATTAATCTTCCAATCTATCTAATCATCTAGTCTCGATAAAATGAAATTTTGATATGGTAAAACCCTTCGCCCGCCAAAAGCAAAGTTATCAGCCTTTTTCTTCACTCTCAAAATATCCAAACCAAAATTAATCTAATAAACTCTTAAACCCTTACACTTAATTGTGGAACGAACTACATGAGTTTTGATCCCTATTTAATGGGGTATGTAGGCACGTTTGGAATCTAAATCCAAATCTCAATCAATCCCTTTTCTCTTTTTTAATTAATTTGTGGATATTTTATTTTCACCATGCATTCATGTTATGCCATATTCATGCATTTTCTTTAATATCATCTTATAGATGTCATCCATGAAATCCAATTTTCAAGTCAAATTAAACTTAAGAGCCAAATTTAGATTATTTAAAACCAAAAATCTAGTTCTCGAGCTCAACCTGGTTCGAGACTAGTGATTTTATCCATGGACAAATTAAAGTAAAAATTAATAAATTGGAGTCAACTTGGGTTTTTTCCTTAATGTTTTCCCAATTAAATAAAATTAAGCTGGTGACTCCCAAAATTATTTTCAAAATCAACCAATCTGAACCCGAGGGTTCCATCATGACTCTAAACTAGAATGAGCATCCCAGTTCTCTCTAGAAGACTGGGCCGGTACTCGAGCGAGGCCTCACAATTACAGGGAGCTCGATAGCCAAGTTTACACTTGTGCTACCATATCTTTGACATACAAGTGTATATCACTATAGTAGTCTTTACTGTGGATACCTTTATAAGAAAAAAAATGGAAACATGTTCAAGTTCATCGTCAACAATCAAATGACATAGTAATCACCCCTAATGTCATCTATGCGAAGGGGCTCAATGATCTTACTTTGCATATCCTTCATTTGGGAGGCACGACCTAGCTTCTTTACATTGTAAATGGAATTAATGGCCCGGCTAGATACTTTATCTAAATAACCTGTTGTTTTATAGCTCAGCCTCAGCATAAAATGGTTAATCCAAGTTATCTAGATAGTAACTAGCTAGACCACATAAATGACTTTTTATTTTCATATACTTTCAAAGTGGTTTTGTCTTTTAATTATTAACATGCTAGCTTAAACTCCTTAAGCAAGCACCTTTCATAGTGCAACTTATTAAACTCTTCCTTTCTTTAAGATGCGATGCCCTTGTCCCAGCTAAGTTGGTTCACATTTTTCAACTAGTCTCAAGCCACTAGTCTAGCCTTGATTAGCCTTAGGTATTTATGAGGCCTCGCCCAAGCACCGGTCTGATCCGTTAAAGGGAATCGAAATGCTCATTTGGGAAAGAACTCATGAGGAAGCCCTTGAGCTTATCTTTGATAGGTTTGAAAATTATTTTTTAGAGTTGCCACCTTAATTTATTTTTATTTGGGAAAATATAATGAAAAAAACCTAATTGACTCCAATTATTACCCAAAAGAAAAAGGATCACTAGCCTCGAAACTAAAGAGGATTCGAGTACCAAGTTTTCGGTTTAATTTAACAAAATAAGTTTGGCCAATTAATATAAAGTAACTTAAAATATATTTCATGAACAAACTAAAAATGCATGAATAATTCATAATATGCATGATTATTTATTTCAACAATAAAATAAATACAAGTAATAGTCTAAACAAAGGTTTACATTACAAATGAAACCGAAACATACGGGATACCTCCTCTAGCCCTTATGGGTTCTAGGAAAGTCACACATTCCCCAAACTAAACTTAATAACAAAGTAAAGGAAACAAAATAAGAGTAAGTGAAGAAGGTGATAGGGGGGAAGTTTGTTAGTTTTAAATTAGATTCGATGCCTGAACCAAGCATGCCTATGTATCCCTTTGAATGGAAATTAGAACCCACATAGTTCTCTCTTTTTACAAAGGAGTTAGTTTAGCCTGGCCACTTTATCATGTTTTGATTGATTGATTAAAAGAGAGTTGAGTTAATTAATTAATTTAATTGATTACCAAGTTGATTAGCTAGCAATCTAGATGAATCAATTTAATTAACTAATTAAAAGAGGCAAGAAAATGTAGAAAATAGAAAATTAAAGGAAAAGAAGCTTACCTCAGATGGCGGACGACACTGGCTTCGAACGACGAGCAGTGGCTAGCGTTGGATGGCGAGCGACAGCTAGCTTTGGATAGCTAGCGGCAACTAGTGTTAGATGGCAAGCAGCTAGCCTTAGATGGCAGGCAGTGGTTGGCTTAGGATAGCGGACATCGGCTAGCCTTGGGTGGCAAACAAGAGCCTTGGATAGGAGACTTGCCTTGAATAGGCGAGCGAAAAATCTTAAACTAATCGGGTAGAAATCAAGGAGAAACCCCCCAACCCACTTTGCGAAGCAAGGAGCAAATGCAAAGCAGTTTGCTTGAATTTGTTGCTTTTCAAGCTCTAGAAGTTAGTCCTTTGAAGTGTGGAGAGGTCCTCGATATATAAGAGAAGGATTGGAGGGGGAAAACACTGAAATTCTAATATGGGATTACAAATTGTAAATTTCGCAAGAGTTGCCACAGAGGCCTTTGCGGCATCGCAAAGGTCTTTGCAGCATTACCGTAGAGGCCTTTGCAGTTTCGCAGAGGCTTTTACGGCAACTGCCCATTTTTTCCTGTTTTGGCCTGTTCTTGATTATTTCTCGTCCGTTTTTTATGATTCTCAGTCTCGGATGATTTGAAAGGGTTTAAATGCCAAAAAAAAATATTTTGATTTTCCCATTTTGAGAGTTTTTGACTTCTGAAGGTTTGTTTACTGAGTCTAAGTGCTTCTAAGGTTTAAACACATACTGAAAGGTGCAAAATTAAGGGTTCACAACTATCTCCTCATCAGAATTGTCTTTATCTAAAAGGCAATTTTAATGACTGTGAACCTAAGGTTGAGGGATGGTGAAAGGAACCAAATTATTGTCTGGGTCAAAGTTTAGACATTTGGGTGAGACGTGTGGTTGAATTTTATGGAAGATGCCCCCATTATATTTGGGAGATCTGGTTTGGTATTTCTATTGTCTGATAGGAACTAAAGGTGATGTTCTTGTATAGTAGGAAAGAAGATGACCTTGTTTGGTAGGAATTGACAAAGTGGTAATCCTATCTGGTAGGCTTGAAGACAACCTTGTCTGATAGGAATCGACAAAGTGGTGATCTTGTCTGGTAGAAATAAAAATGACCCTATCTGGTAGGAATCGACGAAGTGGCGATCCTATATGGTACGAATGAAGACGACCCTGTCTGGTCGGAATTGATAAAGTGATGATCCTGTCTGGTAAGAATGATGATGATGATTCTATCTAGTAGGAAAGAAGATGACCCTGTCTGATAGGAATAGATGAAGTGATGATCTTGTCTGGTAGGAATGATGATGATGATCCTATCTGGTAGGAAAGAAGATGACCTTGTTTGGTAGGAATCGATGATGATGATCCTATCTGGTAGGAATGATGATGATGATCCTGTTTGGTAGGAATCGACGAAGTGGTGATCTTGTCTGGTAGGCTTGAAAGCGATGTTCCTATTTGGTAAGAAAGAAGGTGACCCTGTTTGGTAGAAATCGATGAAGTAGTGATGTTGTCTGGTAGGAATGATGATGATAATCCTGTCTAGTAGTAAAAAAGATGACCCTGTCTGCTAGGATTTGATGAAGTGGTGATCCTGTCTGGTAGGAGTGATGATGATGATCCTGTATGGTAAGAAAGAAGATGACCTTATCTAGTAGGAATCAATGAAGTGGTGATCCTGTCTGGTAAGCTTGAAGGCGACCCTATCTGTTAGGAATCGACGAAGTGGTGATTCTGTCTGGTAGAAAAGATGATGAAGATAACTGATCTTGAGATTAATTTTTGATTTAGATTGACCATGTTGATAATAATCTGTCTTTCTTTGAGAGTTTTGACAAATTGCCTTGATTCATGATCCTGTTCAATGCAAAAATGCTAGATAATCATGCAATGATATGATACCTTGAACATGTGAAGGGTTAGTTCTGATATAAAAGTGTTGATCTTTGGGAGAAAGATGCCCCCATTTCAGAAAGGTGAATATTTGGAAGGGATGTGCCCCCACTTTAGAATGATAAAGGAAAGTGGTTTGGTCATTTAGTTAGCCCAGAGGTGAAGTGGGCATGTCAGGTACGAGGCTGGTTGGTCAATAGCTGTCAGTTTGGCTTAGAAAAAAGTCATTCTAGAAAGTCAAGCAAGGTGTGGTCTTGGAAAAGATTGAGCTATTTAGTTTAGATAGGTCTGACTTTGGAGAAGATTTGGTTTGAAGTTGAATTGGAGAGCTTGATCAAAAGGGTCAGGTCATTGGAAGGTTTGGGGAAGGTCAGCTTGTGGGGCTTGTCCTTGGAGAAGTTCATGTGGAAGGCTTAGTCAGGTCTAGGACTTCAGCTTGGTCAGGTTACAACCTTTGGGGTGTTTATTTAGAAGGCTTGGTCAAGTTCTGCCTTAGGCTCGGTTAGGTCTGGCTTAGAGGAAAGGTTAGGCTGAGAAATTAGTTGGGGAAGGTTTGGTCAGATTTGGCTTTGGAGGAGATTATGGTCTTTTTATGAGTGGTGAAAGCTAGGCTTAGACTTTTTGGTTTGGGCTTCATGGTGAAAGCTAGGCTTAGGCTTCATAGTGAAGGCTCATTGGTTTGGACTCCATGGTAAAGACTTTTTGGTTTGGGCTTTGTAGTGAAGGCTTTTAGGGAGTGGTTTTTATGGTGAAGGCTTTGGGCTTGAGCTTCATAGTGAAGGCTTTTTGGTTTGGGCTTCATGGTAAAGGCTTTTAGGCTTGGGTTTCATGTTGAAAGCTTCTTGTTTTGGACTTTATGGTAGAGGCTTTTTGGGAGTGGGCTTCATGGTGAAGACTTTTGGGTTTGGTTTTTATGGTGAATGCTTTTCTGGGGAGTTGGTTTCATAGTGAAGGCTTTATGGTTTGGGCTTCATAGTGAAGGCTTTTGGTTAAAAGGTTTTGTTAGCTTGGACTTTTCTATAAGGGTCCTTTAGACCTCTTTGGAAGATGGTTGGCTTCATCTCAGGTATGGTGGTAAAGGTTTTGATCACAGGCTCATGGATAAGTGTTTTCCCTTCGACATGGTTGTTTCAGATTTTCTTGCCCATCATATGATTGGCAGGCCTTGACTCAATTGGATTTTATAGGTGATGTAATTTGCTAAGAAGGCTTGGTCTTTTCAAGGATGATGAAATTTTTCTAATGAGACATGGAATGGGCATTGACTGGATTTTGAGTGGTTCAACCCCTTTATAACTTGATTTTAGTTGTGCTAAAGAGAACTAGCTTTAAAGATGATGAATCTTGAAAAATCTCAGGATCTTTGGTTTTGCCCATAAGTCTGGCCCTTAGGAGATAATGAGACTTTGCCAAGGAAAGGGTGGTATGAGGCTTGAGCTTGAAAGGATAGGATGGTACATCTTGAGGTTTAGGAATGGTTCAAAGGTGGATTGGAAATTTTGAATAGGATCAGGGAAGTTGTATGATTTTGCTGTTTGTAGCATGATTCATGGAAAAGAACAAGCCAAGCTAATCTTGTCATTTTGAGATTGAAGAGAGATTTAGGGTGACACTCTATCGGCTTTAATGTATATGACAAACTGGATGAAAGGAAGTGCCTTAAGGAACAGTTGAAGGACTGATGAATAGAAACAACTTGGGGATTATGCTCCTAATGAGAGATAGGAACATGACAGACTAGCAATGTGAGAGATTGTGTCTAAGCTCTTTGAGTTAAGTGACCAAATAGATTAACAAAAGATAATGATGACCTAGAAAGACATGCACCCACTGTGAGATAAGGGTGTAGAAGACAATATTACTTTAGAGAATGAGTAAGCTAGTGAGGAAGGATGACTTTGAAGACATAAGACGAGACATATTGGTTGAAGTTGAATTGACAAACTTTGAATGATATGAAGGGAGATGACTAGGATGAGCTTTTTCTTTTTTTCTTTTAGCTCTAATTTTTGCCTAAGCCGCCCTTTCGAGTTTCCAACTTAGCAAGCTTAGATTAATGAAGTTTGGGAGAAAATATTCTACCATGATTTGCTGCTTTCCTTCACTTTGAGGGGCTTTAATATTTGAATTTTGGATTTGACGAATCTTGTTGCCCCCTTGTTGAGGTGTATTGTTTGATTTTATGCTTTAAATATTTGATGAGAGGCCTGTTTCTTGACCTACTTTGGTTAGGAGCTGGCAAAACAATTATTGATGGCACCTTAATTCCCAATATGTGTTAGTTGTGGTGGATTTAATTGACTGTTCATTTCTCTCTCTCTCTTTTTATTTTTATTATTTTTTTCTTTTTCTCTTTTGGTTTCAAAGCTCATCCATGTTTAAAACAAGAAAAGACAAGTTCACAAATAAATGTGGATGTTTTATTGCAATGAAAATTTTTATTACAATATAACAAAAAGTGGACTGATATGATTGACGAAAAATACTTGAAAAGGAAAATAAGTTGACAGACCCATACTCGAATTTAGACTTTGAGATTTGGAAATAGACTCAAACTCAGACTTGGATTTCAATCTCAGACATATCAGATTAGCTGAACTTGAACTCTTCTATGTCATGCCACTTAGGACTGAGGTAAGGTGGGGTTGAATTGGGTTTAGGTTCTTCATCATTGCTTGGGTTGGTAGTGAGGAATTTAGGTTGAAATGATGCACTTTCGATGCCTTTGATGAAGTTGCAATCAAAGCTTTGAAAGTGGGTAGGTATTGGGTTAACAAGTGAGCTTAGTAGGTTGGAAGTAGATTCTTGACAAGGATGTCGACTTGTTCTTGCTCGGTTGGTCTATTTACCATTTGGGTAGCTTTAGCCCTCCACTTTATAAGAAACATGGAGAAAGACTCCTTTGGAAGCTGCTTGGTAGTTTCCAAGTCATGCCTAGTGACATCCACTTCACTGTTATAATGATATTATTCGAAAAAAGCATAGAAGATATCATCCCGTGTCATTTTCTTACTCTTGTCTAGTGAAAGGAACCATTTTCTAGTAACATCAGTTAGTGATTGTTGGAATAGTTGAGTAAGGAGCTTATCGTTAACTCCTAAAGGTTTCATTGCCCCCCACGTATATCTTTAGATGGGTCTTGGAGTAAGTGGTTCCATCAAATCTTTCTAGTTCAGGCATTTTGAATTTAGGAGGAAGCTTGGCATCAAGAAATAAGGTTAAATTATCTACATCAATTTGATCATTGTGGTGCTTTAGGAATTTGATAGTTCTTTCCATAGCTTCAAGTTTTTCCATGAGCAATCTACTATCTGGATAAGAGAAAACTTTCCCACCTTGGTTTAGATATGGGTTGGTTTGGCTCAAATTTGGGCTAAGATTTGTCTGGTTTAAGATAAGATTTGGGTTATGATGGTTAAGGTTGGCCTGGTTAATTATAGCTCAAACTTTCTTAATGATGAATTGCCTTTGTTCCTCGAATTGGGCTTGTTGAGCAGCTAGGATACCTTGGAAATGCTTTTCTTGCTTCTTAAAGACTTTGGTCACAAGTGTAATCATGGAAGCCATGTCAAGTGAGTTGGCCATTGGTCCCTTCAAACCAAAGCAACAAGGCAAGTGACTAGCATGGAATATAAAAGGTGATGAAGGTATAAGCATGCAGATCTTAAGAGAAAAGGCTTCCCTATTGCATCATGAACCAACCATTTTTTTTTTTTTAGGCTTAAAGTGAGATGGGGTAAATATTTTGGGTTTTAGGGTAGGATCAAAGGTATTGGATTTAAGGTAGTGTGTTGGGTCAAAGTTATTAAGCTTAAGGGTAAAAAACTGGTTTTGAAAGGTGATGGGCCACGGGTGTTGGGCTTAAGGATAGTGGGTTTGGCTTTGAACAAGGGGTAAGATCAAGATAATGGTTTTGGAATGGAGAACCTAAGGTGTCTAGTTTTTTAGGGTTGGACATGGGTGGGTTTATCGCTTAAGGTCAAGGGGGTTTTTAGGGTTGGTTATGCATTTTAGGGCCATGGGTTTATGGCTTAAGGTCCAAAGGTTAAAGGTGGTTTAGGTTTACATTTGAGGTGTTAGGTTTGGGTGTTTAGTGTTTAGGATAGGGCAAAGTGTTTAGGGTAAGACTAGGGTGAGATGTTTAAGGTTAAAGGTCAAGGTGATGGTTTTAGGTTTGTGGGGGTGAAGGTCTTTAGATGGAGGTTAGGATGAGGTGTTTTAAGATTAAAGGTCAGGTTGATGGTTTTAGGTAAGGCTAAGGTAACAATGTTTAGGGTTAAAAGTATTTGAGGTCAAGGCTAGGAAACAGAGGTTTGAGGTTTAGGGCTAAGGTAATGGTGTTTAGGTTAAAGACTAAGGTAAAGGGGTAAGGTTTAGGGTGATGGCCTAAAGGTTATTGGATAAGTGATGGGGTATAGGTGAGAGTGTTTATAGGAGAGATGTTTGAATGGAGATAAAAATGTTTGACCCTTCTTTGGTTTAAGGTTTGACTTAGACTTAAGATAAATGCATGTTTTGTTATACAGTATGGATGCATGATATGCATGAGGAAAACATTTTATGAGAATGCAAATATGCAAGGTTTTAGTTATGGTACATACAACCTAAGGTCAGGATTACATAAAAGGGTAAGGGTGGCTTGTACAAGGTACCTGTCACACTAGAGTAGCAATATACCTAACCACATGTGAGTCAAGGAGCCTTGCGTGGGTCCAACAGTACGTGCATACTCGTTACACCTTTGAAAGGATCAAATGATTCATCGCAGGGTGGATGATTTTACTATTGGCGAATGGACCCAAAGAGGGTTACCCACTCGATGCTACTCACTATCCATTATTTTCCTAAAACTAGGTTGAATGGCAAAGAGCATATGCAGGTGATGTATGCAAAGTCACAATCATATTAAAAGGCCAAACTCTTTTTAAACTAATTAGTAGTCCACTTATTTTTTCCTTTTATTAAAAGAAAGTTACTCCCTAGTGGAGTCGCCAACTGTGAGGCCTCGCCCGAGCACCAGTCCGATTCACTAAAAGAAATCGAAATGCTCATTTAGAAAAGAACTCACGAGGAAGCCCTCAGGCTTATCTTTGATAGGTTTGAAAATTATTTCTTAGAGTCACCACCTTAATTTATTTTTAATTAGGAAAATATAAGGAAAAAAACCCATTTGACTCCAATTATTACCCAAAAGAAAAAGGATCACTAGCCTCGAAACCAAAGAGGATTTGGGGACTAGGTTTTCCGTTTAATTTAACAAAATAAGTTTGGTCAATTAATATAAAAGTAATTTAAAATATATTTCATGAACAAACTAAAATACATGAACAATTCATAATATGCATGATCATTCATTTCAACAATAAAATAAATACAAGTAATAGTCTAAACAAAGGTTGACATTACAATAAGGGATACCTCCTCTAGCCCTTATAGGTTATAGGGAAGTCACATATTCCCCAAACTAAACTTAATAACAAAGTAAAGGAAACAAAATAAGAGTAAGTGAAGAAGGTGATAGGGGGGAAGTTGGTTAGTTTTAAATTGGATTCGATGTTTGAACCAAGTATGCCTATGTATCCCTTTGAATGGGAATCAGAACCCACGCAGTTCTCCCTTCTTGCGAAGGGGTTAGTTTAGCCTAGCCACTTTATCATATTTTGATTAATTGATTAAAAGAGGGTTGAGTTAATTAATTAATTTAATTGATTACCGAGTTGATTAGCTAGCAACCTAGATGAATCAGTTTAATTAACTAACTAAAAGAGACAAGGAAATCTAGACAATAAAAAATTAAAGGAAAAGAAGCTTATCTCAGACGACGGGTGGCTGCTGGCTTCAGACGGCGGGCAGTGGCTAGCGTTGGATGGCGAGCTGCGGCTAGCCTGGGATGGTAGGTGGTGGCTAGCTTTGGATAGCGAGTAGCAACTGGCATTGTATGGCGAGCGGTGGCTAGCCTTGGATGGCAGGTGGTGGCTGACTTAGGACAGCGGACCGCGGCTAGCCTTGGGTGGTGAACATGAGCCTTGGGTAAGAGACTTGCCTCGAATAGGCGGCTAGAAAGCCTTAAACTAATCTAGTAGGAATCAAGGAGAAACCCCCCAACTCGCTTTACGAAGTAAGGAGCAAATGCAAAGTGGTTTGCTTGAAGTTGTTGCTTTTCAATCTCTAAAAGTTAGTCCTTTGAAGTGTGGAGAGGTCCTCTATATATAGGAGGAGGATTGGAGGGGGAAAACACTAAAATTCCAATGTGAGATTGCAAAAATAGTGAATTTTGCAGGAGTTATTGCAGAGGCCTTTGCAGTAATGCCACACAGCTCTGCGGTAATGGGCCTGTTTTAGCTCGTTTCGCCTATTTTGGCTCATTTCTCATCCATTTTTCACGATTCCAATTGTATTGTACTCATTACTCAGTCTTAGATGATTTGAAAGGGTTCAAATGCCAAAAAGAAATATTTTGATTTTTCCATTTTGAGAGTTTTTGACTTCTGAAGGTTTATTTACCGAGTTTAAGTGCTTATAAAGTTCAAACACATACTGAAAGGTGCAAAATTAAGGGTTCACAGTATTATGGTTCACTAGTGCCTTGGGTGGCTTCATCTCATACTCATCTCCATGGTCAGTCCTTTCCTTGTGGGTCCACCAGCTCTGTACAATCTGACCCTAAGGTGGCTCTAATACCATTTGTAATGGCTTGGCCCAAAACTAACTTATCGTTTTATGGCTCAACCCTAGCCTAAAATGGTTAACCCAAGTTATCTCGACAATAATTAGCTAGTCTTTATAAACCACTTTCCATTTTCATATACTTTCAATATGTTTTCATATTTTGCTTGTTGACATGCTAGCTTAAACATTTTAAATAGATAACTCTCCTAGTGTAGCTTGTTACAAGATTGTTGTGAATGAGAGTTTTCATAGTTTTGAGCTCATCCTTGCTTGTATCCTCAAGTAAATTAGAAAGCCCACTAGTATGTATCATAAACTATCCAAGGAAGCCAAACCCCGGACCGTGCTTGCCTAAACCATCATTCGCATTATCACAATGAACTTGTTATGCTAATTAGGGACTTTGTTGTCTTCATCCTTGAAGAGATAGAGATGTGCCTTTGTTAAGGTTATCCAGATGGCAGTCCCTGATGACTTCACTATTTTGAAGAAGACTTGGAAGGAGAAAGAAAAAGAAGGAAATTTTAGAAGAAAGAAGATAAGCATAAAAAAAAAAAATCAATAACAGTAAAGGCAGAGAAAATAGAAGTAAAAAACCTAAATCCACTAGAAAGGAGGCTTTTTATAACAAAAGGTTCATCGAAATTAGCCTCCACAATTAATTCAAAATGGTAGTAGTTTAGTTGTCCCATTAAAATTCATAACCATGATAGTGCCACATGCCCACGATCTCACAGAAAATTGCTCCAACATTAAATGCATTATCCTTGTTATTAGGAGCCTAAATATCTACTCAGGCAGTGTGACTTCCTAAGAAAGTTACTTAATATAGTGAAGATGACTCTTTACAAAGCATTCTTTCTAAAGCAAACAAGGAATTGACAAAGCAACACCCTTAACAAATAGTATTTACGAAGCAAAAACTTGTTTCGGCCAAGGCTCAAATATGCCTTTGCCTCGACAAAACAAGGAGGGCCCCTGATAAGGGATAAAATTAACTGAAGTTCAAGTTGGGCTTGTTGAAAGATAGTCCATTAGTGAAACCACAAAACTATGGGCCTAGCTAATGTAAAGTTCATCTATACTATCATCATTAATGGATTCATTGAGGAAAGCCCATAAAAGAAGCCTTCATAGTTAAGGAACCTAGGCTCGCTATCCTTGTCCCTCACCCTCATCCAAGCATCCTCGTCTGGACACATAGTCATGAGTTCATGCATTGTAACGCCTATCATTTGTCAAGCACGCAAAGAAGCGCTTGTTAGGGAAAAGCTTATCCAGAGGTGGTACACCCTCTTTGCCATTTATGAGCTCACTAACTTGGACATGACCAAGGACACGGTCCATACTACCCACAAACAAAACAGAATTTGACACTTGTTCCATCAAAGTTAGACTAGATTTCATTACACTTGGGATATGTGCTTGCCACCTATTAAGCCCAAGTCATATATAAGAGAAGAGAGAGCTCTATTTTCAAGTATCTTGTTCTCTATACGTTCTCATCTCCTTTTTTTCTCTCAAATATTTTCTAATTCAATGAAGATAATCTTCTTTCTAGTAACTCTAAGTCACCATTACTGATTTAAGTATTGAAATGCCTTTGCCCAGCACAAGACTCAGCCCTCTAATGCCCTGCCACTTGTCTTGCAGGCCCAAGATAAGAACACACAAAAGGAAGTTCAGCCCATCACAATACTCTAACTTAATACAATAGTTATCAATAATATTCATGGATATTGTACTCATTGGCTTGTCAAATATAAATTAAACTCTATCTAGGGATATTACAAAATCTCATCTTTTTACCATCATGTTTAACCTAAGTTTATAAGATATTTTCATTTTTTTTTTAAATTTCAATCTTATTTTTTTTTAATAGCAAGAAAGTATCAAAAATCAATTTTCATGTGTTGTGTTAAATTTGTCTTTTAATTTGATAAAAATAATCCATTTATATCAGAATTAGGGGATTCATAAATAAATGAAAATAATCATTCATTCAAACCAAACATCTTAAATCCTCACATATTAGCTTATGGTTGGAGAATAAAGAGTTCTAAACTGCTGGTGTGAAAGCATTGACAAATAGTAGATATGGATACAAGTTGAATGGAATTAGGTTTCGTTTTTGTTGTTTCCAATTGTCCAAGCACAATATCCATTTTTCCAAGCATAATAACCAAGTAGTCGAGTGGTTAGTCAACCCTTTACTTCAGTTAGCATTTGCACAATTTTCTTTGTAGCTTTGTCATAAAGATGAGGTAGAGCACTCGATGATCCTCTAGAATATTATTGACACTTGGGTTTTGAGCAAGCAATAAAGGATTCGATAAGATTAGACTATGTTTGGGGATAGACGTTAGCTTATAATATTATTGCTTAAGAAGATTTATTTTCATTTTTTTATTCTATCGTATTGACTAAATACTTAAATAGTTACGGGTAACATTGGCAATTAATTTTTTTACTCTAAGAAAATATTTTATTTAAATCATTCCACTTTATTTTTTGTCTTTTTAATTGGAGAGAATCCTTTTGATTTTGTTACCTCAATTATTATAAGATTTATTTGATTAGTTTTTAGCTTTAGAAGGTTCTAATTAAAATATATTATTGTTTAAAGATAAAATAATATAAATACAATTTCTGGTGTGTTAAAATTAAAATACAAAATTAATATTACTATATATTTAATTTCATAAATCTTAATATTTTAACTATATTCTTAGCCTTTAATTTAGTAAATTATAAAATATTTTAATTTGTGAAAATCCTATATTTTTTTATTAATAAGGAATTAAATTATTAGTTTCAAAGCTGTTAAAATCAAAGTGTATTTTAAAAAAAATATATAAATTTTTTTTTACAATGAATATATTTATCTAAATTTTTTTATTACATAAACAATTAATTTTAATTTTACTTAAAAAATTAAATTGTTATGTATATATTATTTATCTACACATACAATTGATACGCATATACAAAATATGAATATCCATAATTTGCAAAACTAAATATAATTTAGTGGTAAATACATGTAAAACTTAGATAATAAATTTAAGTTTAATTCTTCTAGAAGTGTTAAAATGAAAAAAATTCCTATAAAGTTTTATTTTAGGTGGATATAACACTTTATTAATATCAACATCCAAATTAATGAATATGTACGTACTCTAGTTACTAGAGCAGGAAATTCCTATGGTTCACACCTCACACGGCAACATCACTCCATATCATTCTTTTAAGCAAATGAAAAATGTTTTTAACAGGATGCTTAAGCAATAATTAAGTGTTTTTCCTTGGAATATGTTTATAAATAGGATACAAAATGATATATATATATATATATATATATATATATATATATATATATATATATATATATATATATATATATATATATATATATATATATATATATATATATATATATAATTTGACTTCTATATTTTGAAACAAATTTAATAACACATTTAATTTAATTTACATTAAAATTTTCATTGTCAATCTTGTTAAAGATAATAGTAATTCAAATATTAGAAAATCAATAATTCTTTTAAGCATTAGAGATGGAAAATCGATTTTGAGTCATTATTTAGAGAAATATACACTTAATGGTAGACTATATTTTGATTTCAAAAAATCAATACTTAAAATAAGATACAAGTTTGATTTTTATAAAATTGTATTTATTAAAATAAATAAAAAATAAGAAATAAAACTGAAATTTTAGAGTTGCCACCAAAGAAGATAGAGAGGTTGGTGAATAAAAAGCTATGTTTTGAAATTTGAACCGCTTTGGTTGGTTCTACTAAAAAAATTGAAAATTAATTTACGGGCCAATATGAGTTTTACATATTAAATGGATTTTATTTTTTTTTTATTAATTAAAAGGCACAAAATAATGTCTTTTTATCACAAAAAATAGGTAACATTCCTTAAAAATGACAAATAATGTTGGTTAGTTATTTATAAGTAATATATGTTAATTTTAATTATATGTATATTATAGTTATTATTAATATATGGGATTATTTAAAATTTCAGTTTAATTTTTTATTTGTAATCATATGTTTTTACTGATTCAAAAGTTGGATCATATTTAAAAACATAGCCAGATAAAAAGTATAAAATATTGAAAATTAAAATTTTAAATGATGGTTTTTAATTAATTGAAGTGGAAAAAATCTTAAGTTAGAGTTTTTGTTGAAGCTAAATTTTTGAAAAAAGAAAAGAAAGCAAAGAAATTTTTAAAAAATGCAATTTAAATTTTTTATTTAAAAATCTCAAATTTGAATCTTATTATTTAAATGGTATTAAAGGATTCATTCAACAAATAAAAAATAAATATTTAATTATTAATCTAATGCTAAAAATTAAAAATTTCAATATTTAATAGATATGGACTAGAAAATTAAAAGAAAAGAAAAATACAAACACGTTGTAGCAAGTGTAGCAAGAATAGTGTACGTATTTTGTCCAAAGAATATTTCAAAGCACTTGAAATTAAAATTAAAATTAAAGTGTACGTACAATTGAAAAAACTTAAAATTAAAATTAAAAATGGTAATGATGACATTAATTAAGGAATCCCGCAGAAGATTAAATATATGCCAGTTGGCTTCAATCTTACAGCCAACTACTATTGGCACTTGTGGGGGCGATTAAGGGATTGCTTTTATTATTAATTAATTTTTTTATTTCTATGCTTTAATAATTTGTCACCAGGTAATATTATATAAATAATTATTCAATTTTAATTTTGTATTTATTATAATAACTACACTTTTCATTAATATAATAAAAAATTATAAGATGATTATGAATTATTTTTTTACTTTGTTATCTATTAGATATGTGCATTTATATATTTATATATATTAAATTTTTTTATAACATATTTAACATGTTTATATTCATTATTATTCGTTAAAAATATAAATATTTATTTTTTTATTAAAATTTTAATGATCAGTATTTTATTATTTAAATATATATATATAAATCTAGTTACAGTAACTTTCAATTTCAATTTGAGAGTGGTGATTTTGTGATTATTTTAACATTCAATGGCTTTTATGCTTTTATCTTCAGTCTTCAGTCTTTAGCTTGGGCCTACTGCCAGACACAAGAAATTGAAATTGCCAGCGTATTTGTTATTCACCTCATAGTTAATTAAGTAAGTGACGTCGTGCGTGGTTGTCATTGGCATTTCATATAAAGCATTTTGTTAGTTTACTGTAATACCCCTTAATTTTTTCAACTACAACAAAAATACTGTCATTTTAAATGGTTGCATGGTCTTTTAAATTTTTATATGGGCCCAGTTGAACAGTAAAAGTGTTATTGTATTTTATTTTTTACAAAATTGTAACAAGAAAATGATTGTAATTTGATTCATGATATATTATCATACTTTAATACTATTTGAATTGAATTGCTTTTACTAATTAATTACTTATTTGCTTCCTTATTTACGAGGGGAATTAATAAATTTCTTTTTCTCCTTTTAGTATAAATAATTTTATTTATAATAAAATTATCATAATTTTATTTATAATAAAATTATCAATTTTTATTTAATTTGTAATTTTAAAAATTTAATATGTATTTTGTTCGTGGGATTAGCTCATAAATGGGTTAGGATTGCTAGGGTTTCAAGGATAATTATCGATTTTGTAAACTCAGGTATATTTGAAAATAAGCAATCATAATTTATGTTTATTCAATTTTTTTAAGAATGAGAAAAGTCAGTCAACAAATATTCTAAATGAGCTACAAACTAAGCTCTTTCCGATTAAAACATCATAAAAAAAAAAATGTCACAGGTAACATATATGTTATAATTTTGTACAATATTTAAAATATTATTTTAATGATATTAATTTTTTATTCTCTCTAAAAGTCAAGCACATTATCATCTCTACAGTGAATTTTTGGATGCATCTAAAAGATCGAGTTAATATTATTATTAATTTTTTATATTTCAAGTAAATTTATTATATGGATAATATCTCAATATTGAAATTTTTTATATGAATGTTGTCTGTTAAAAATTTTATAATAGTGGAAACAATTTAGCTAATAAATTTTTTTTGAAAAAAATATGACATACTCATTTAAAAGACCATGATAATTTAGGTTAGGGATAACAATTTAATTAATAAATTTAAAAATATTAGCACTATATCGCATTTAAAATAATAAACTGCGGCATCACGCGGTTGATTGTCTACTATAAAATGAAATAAAACTTCTTAAATAAATACCGTAAGTTCAAAATCTTATTAATCGACTTTTAAGATTATCATTGAGCAATATTTGTATAATTTGATTATTAAATTTATTTTAATTGTTGAATTCAAGTTAAAGTAAATTTGCATATGAAAAATATAAAAATTCAATGAAAATATAATTATATAATAAATATTATCTAAGTTGTATAATCATACATATTTAATACAATTAGAATGATGATACAAAATAATTATAGATTCTATATAAATATATGAATGCATTTGAAAAGGCAGTATATACATAATATTGAAATAAGACTTAAGTATATCTAAATAAATCATTTCATATAATTTTAAATGATATTCTTATATTCTACAATATATTAGAGAGAAAAAAGTAAATGAATTAATAGATATGTATTATTATAATTTTTTAATTCATTTTGTTATTTTTATGTTGACTAATTATAGATTGATTTTCATATTAATATTTGGTATATCTATTATTTTATTATAATTTCAATATAAATAATTATAGATTTCATATAAATATATGAATGTATTTTAAAAGGCAATATATACATAATATTGAAAGAAAACTCAAGTATATCTAAATAAATAATTTCATATAATTTTAAATGATATTCTTATATTTTACAATATGTTAGAGAAAAGAAACTAAATGAATTAATAGATATCTATTATTATAATTTTCTAATTTTTTTTGCTATTTTTATATTGACTAATTATAAGTTGATTTTCATATTAATATTTGATACATTTATTGTTTTATTATAATTTCAATATAGATTATATGTTTTTATTAATTTTGATAAATATTGATCTCTTTGATACATTATTGTTTAATTTATATTCCTCTAGAAAATTAATAATAATCTTTCTAATGTGTTTTTATAAATTTAATATCAATATTAATTCAATATTAATTATATGGCATTGATTTATTATATGATATCATATTATATCATAAGCTCAAAAAATATCTATTTAATTATTATATCACATGAATACTTGTAAATATTTTAAATTTGATATTACAAATAATAATAGTAACATATAATCATTAAATTAAAAATTTTATAATTTTGATTTTCTATTTAATTAATTTTTAAGAATGATTAATTAATCTCTTCCATTATGAGAATTTTAAGTAAATTTAAATATTTATAAAATCATAAACAAATTGATTTCTTTTTAGAAAAATATGCCATTATAAATAAAAATTTTGACATTTGATAATAAAATAATAGAATTTTGCTCATTGTTATTAAATGAACTCTCAATTAGTACATCTTATTTTTCTGCTACGTGTTCTTATAGAACAAAAAATAATTTTTCTAATATACAAATAATTACTAATGGTTAAAATAATTAATTTTAATATTTATAATGGGACAAAGTAATAATTTATAAAATGAAAGCCAAATTAAAATTTTTCTAACTTGTTAATATTCGAATAATCAAAGTCAAAAAAATTTCTCTTTTAAATATTTGAAAAAACATTAAAAAATATAAATTATTCTAATTAAATTCTTTTTTATTTGAATGAAATATAATTAACTATATATTAAATAATAATTATTTTATTATTTCCTTATTCTAATTAAATTTGTTCTTTCTTTATTTAAAGTAAATTAGACAATTAAATTATTAAATTATAATAACTATATAATTATAAATTTGTAATATAATTAATTATATATTAAATAATAATTATTTTATTCTTTTTTATTCTAATTGAATTTATTATTTTTCTTATTTAAATTAAATATAATTAATTATATATTAAATAATAATTGTTTTATTATTTTTTTATTCTAATTGAATTCATCTTTGCTTATTTAAAATTAATTATAATTAGATATTAAATATAATTAATTATATATAATATAATTAAATTATGTATATAAATTATATATAATATACACTAATTACAATTATTATTTCTAAAGGTAATTCTTAAATAAATTTTATAATAATAATAAACTTTAAAGACATATATATATATATATATATATATATATATATATATATATATATATATATATATATATATATATATATATATATATATATATATATATATATATATATATATATATATATATATATATTACAATAATTACTATTAATTTAAAAATAATCTTTTATATTTTAAAGAACTTTATATTAACCATTTAGAATTTAATTAAGTATTTTCATGAATAGATAAATAAATAAAAAATTTTCTTTATATTAAATCTACATATTTTAGAATTTAAATAGAATTTATAATTAATATTATATTTATAAAATCATAAAAATTCGGAAGCTTTTAAAAATGAAAATGTAATTGCCAAACTAGTACAAATTATAAAAAGTTATATTTCCTAACGGAAATAAGATTTTATAAAATAATTAAAAATTTGGATTGTTACAAAGGGATTATGTAATATTTTTAAAAAATTATTATCTTATTATTTTATCGAAATTATTGATTTAGCTTGTTATTTTAAGTTGAGATTGAGAAAAATTATTATTTAACAAAAATTATTAATTTATCTAATATTAATTTATAAAGATTTTAATGTATGTCCAATATTTCACATTAACGTGAACGTAGGGATTAT
The DNA here is from genome assembly GCA_947687605.1 of Reutealis trisperma. Classification (NCBI taxonomy): domain Eukaryota; kingdom Viridiplantae; phylum Streptophyta; class Magnoliopsida; order Malpighiales; family Euphorbiaceae; genus Reutealis; species Reutealis trisperma. Next base: position 106,029 of record CANTUT010001310.1, read on the forward strand.
GTAATATGTGGGCGCAAGCTGATGGGATGAAAATGAAAGCCCATTGTTTTTTGTCCTTGCAAAGAAGCAAAAGTAGTGTAGGGGTCAAAAATTGTGCATTTCCTGCACCTGTACACCTCATGTCTACATACAATAGTAAGTGCATAACACTAACAAAGTGAAAGAGAATGGAAGTTTCATGGATCAATTTCCACATTATAATTGATTGTCTTTTTTCTCGTATATATTTATCAAATTTCCTATGTGAAAGGAGAGTGAGAATATTATCAATTGTTAACTGATTGCTATTCTTGAGGACCAGAAAATTATATAATTTGCTTCATATTGCAAGCTACCTATCTTAATCTATGTCATATTCATGGTTAGGACTACTGTCTTCGTATTTGTTTTTCCACATTCATTGAAAAGAAATGTGAAATAATGAGGAATATTATAAATTGGAGTTTCATAATTTACACATGCATTTATTCGTTTGAGTAGTAGTGAATTGAAGATCGGATAAAAATTCAGAACATCAATATTTTACATGGGTTATATTTAAATATAAAAATTTAGCTAGAAAAGTTCTTAGAGCTAGATGGGTGATAATAAAAATTTAGAGGGTAAATATGAAAAAATAAAAAATTTAGGAAGGAAAATATGAAAAAAATAAATGAAAATTTGTAAAAATTTTCTTTTAGAAAGATTTTTTTCCCTCTCAATATTCATAATCATGTTTTGCTAGAAGATCTGAATTGCTCTCTTGCACAAACATTACATGCCTATCAATGATAAATGTCTCTTTCATATTCCTTGTTGAGGAAGTTCCTTGCTTATTCAACACGGACAAAGCTAGGGAATAAGGTTAGGGTGCCTTTGGCTCTCATAATTTTTTAAGCAACTTTTCTTTTCCTTATGCTTTCCTCATCGATATGGTATGTTAATAGGTCGAGCATGAATCTTAATTTATGAAAAAAATTATAAATTAGACGGATTAAATTTTAAAAAATTTAAAACTTTCTATAAATAGGTATAATCACAATTAAGTCACGTGATATTTAGTAAAATTGAGAATTTAAATACTGAATGAAATAAGCAATATAATTTTTAAATATTAAAAATATTTAAAAATTTAATTATTTATTACATTCAGTATAAATTTTAAGTTAAAAATTTTAGTTTTTGATTTAGTTTATAAACTTTTAAAATATATTTATCAAACAAATTTAAAAGGATTAAGTATTGAATTTTTAATTTTAAGTGCTAAATAGTATTATCAAACACTATCTTAGTCATTACCGTGACAAAAAAAATTATGGAAAAATTAATCAACTAATTTAACATAATAAAAAATCTAACAAAATTAATTATGAAATTGAACTGATACCATACACTAGTTTTCTAACAAATTAGATTTTTTTAACGTGTTTTGCACATTGATTCATATTATGACTCATTACAACTCGTTTGAAATATAGATATTTATTCTAAACTTTCACTTTTTCCTTATTAAAAATTTAATAACTAGTTTTTTATTATTTAAGTATAAAATTATATATTTTTATATTAAGTGAAAGTTTCAATTAAAATATATAAAACTTCTCAAATAAATATTATGAAGCTAAAATTTTATTAGTCAATTTTTAATATTATCATGGCACAATATTTAAATAACTTGATTACTAAATTCACTTTAATTGTTAATTATAAGTTAAGTTGAATTTTCATGTGAAAATCTAAAAGTTTAATGAAAAAGTAATTATACACAATAAATATTATTTAAATTGTATATTCGTGCATGTATAACACAATTAGACTGATGACACAAAATAATTTTAGATTCTATATAAATATATGAATGTACTTTATAAGGCAATATATATAATATTGAAAAAAGACGAGAGTTTTTAATAATTTTAAATGATATTCTTATATTTAAAAATATGTTAGAAAAAAAAGTAAAGAAATTGATAAATACATTTTATTATAATTTTTTAATTTATTTTGTTTTAATAAAATATTATGCATTAAATAATTTTATACATAAAATATTTTTAGAAAATTTGCATGCAAACATAAAATAATTTTGTATAAAATATTATTTCAAAATTAGTTTTACTTTAATTTTTAGTTTGCTTTCATACAAATTTTGCAAGAAAATAATTAGTTTAAAAAAAATAAATTTTATCCTCTTATTCCAAGCCACTTAATAGGCACTCCTATTAAGTAAAATAATTACTAATAACTTATATTATCTATTTAATTAAATATTTTTAAACTTTTTACATATACAAACCTATATACCAAATTATTATCTTTTAGACTAATAATTTCTTTTTGAATTTCCCATGAATTTTTATTTCAAAAATACTAAGATTATAACAAAACCTGGTATTACTTATTTATAATTTTATCCATTTTGCTTTATTAAAAAAATAAAAAAAACGAGAAAAAGAAAAAGAAAAGAAAAATATTCTCCTCCTGTTTTCAAGAATGATAAATGTATTTTATTAATTAATTAAAATTTTTAAAATTAGTCCATTATGACTCTAAGAAAATTAAAATTTGATCTAACGAAATATGAAATAAAATTAAATTTGAGTATTTGAACAATATAAATAAACAATTAATCTTAAAAAATAAAATTAGATTTATAATGGTATAATTTATTTACCCGGATAAAATAAAATTAGATTTATAATTTATTTCATAAAGTTTTATTACATATTAGATTTATTTTAATCTTAAAAGTAAAATAATTTTAATAAATAATAGTGAATGACCATATTAATCTCAAATTAAATACACAATTAATAAGAATATAACAAGAAGCATATAAGTAAATGTAATTTTCCTCTCCCTACTGTATAGATACACATAGAGTACAAAATTAACAAGTAGTTAATAATTAACGAATATTTTTTTAAAGCACTGATTAAGGAAAAAATAAATTAATTAATCCAAAAATTAGTTTATATAAAAGAAAAGTAAAAAAATTGATCTACCACTTAAAATGATAGTGAATTTAAAAATTAGTTAAAATGAAAGAAAAATTAAAAATTTTGACCTGTTACTTAAAATATAATGATTATAACTAAAGGCAATATTTATAAAACAATGAATTAAAACTGTTATTATTTTATAATTTTTCAATTAATTAAATTTTATATAAATTAACAGATTTTTCACCATATATTTGTGAATTAGCAATGAAATAAATTAAGAAATGATTATAATAAGTAGTGTAGTGTGTGTGAGATATAAATGTGTGTTTTTGTTAAAATTATCATAAATTTAGGGCGTGTATATAATTTTTTTTTGTTTTTGTGTGCCTATGTTTATATTTTTCAGAAAAAAATAATAAGAAATTATTATAATTGATTGAATATAAACATTTGTGTACTGTCATAACCTCTACGTGATACTAGTCGGAGTTATATATATATATATATAAATTTATTATCGAACAAACACTTCACTATTACTTACTAATTTAATAATTTGGTAAGATTTCATGTTCTCATTGTTTTATCTTATAAATCTTAAGCTTCCTTGCACACGCTAATCTTAATCTTGACATAATTAAGAGAAATAAAATACGAGATAAGATCCTTAATCACAGCAAATTAGTTTCATTAATTTAATCTTTACATTATACAATGGCAGATTTAATTCAATGGATAAGATTCTTTGAAAATTGACTTCCTTAAAATTTTTTGACTTTAATTTTTTTTTTTTTTAAAGAGACTTTGAAACTTGATTATGAAAACCTAACCATCCATCTTCCTTGTAAACTTCTATTACTAACTAATTTGCAATTAACCTCGTCTCTTTTAGAGATTATAGAATTTATAAAAGGATTTTTCTAACAAGTGTCCTTAAATACTGATAAAAAAAAAATGATATTATTCATATAATATTAAAAGAATTAATTTAAAAAATAATTTGAATTAGAGAAGGGATGATGTTTAATGTTCTATAAAAGAAAATTTCTATTTAAAAAAAAAAAATCTCCATTTGCTTCAATTTTTCTTTTTTAATTTTGATTTTCACTTCACAAAAGGAGTTTATATATTTTTTTTTATTTCTAGAATATGATAATAAAATAGAATATTTATTAAATATATAAGAAAAATATAATAAAAATTTTATTTTACACATATTACAAAATAAATTTTCTTTTACTTTTTATATTGTGCTTTATTTTTTAAACAAGCGTCGGATTTTTATTTTAACAAGATAAAGCTAGCACTGATATCAGATGATTATTTCTATATCACAATTAGATTAATATAATATCGATGTAAATCAGTGTTTTAAAAATCGGATATATGATTGAACATGTCAGATTATCGATTTGCAGTTCAATCAGTTCAACTGGTTGAACGGGTGATCCAATTGGTTAAATAAAATCCCTTTATATCTCTCTCTTTTTTTTTTTCTTAATTTTTTGATTGATTTCTATTGACGGAGGTTCAATCGATTAAAACCAGTCAAAGCATAATTAAACCGAAAATCTAATTTTTTAATTGAATTAAATCGGACTAACTAACTATTCTCGGTTCAACTGGTCAAATCCACCGGTCCAGTATGATTTTAAAACACTGATGTAAATACAATAATCCTTAATTGAAATTCTTTATGTTGGATTTGTGAAATGTTTGGTATTTTCATCCCTTCCTATGGATCTCAATTTTAAGCCTAGCATAGCCTGGTCCATTTTTCCAGGCATTAGAATTTTGGGCTTCTGACCATGGGCAATGGCAATGGATATATGTGTTCAAATTTGGCGGTAGGTTGAACTTGTGTCAAACTTAAAACTTTAAATTGAAATTTATTATCTAAGGTCAAGTCAAGCACAACGAGTGATATTCCGTAAAAGAAAAAAGTTAATATATTTAATTCATGTTAAACGAGTCTTGCTTTAATTTCGAGTGAGGTGAAAAGGAATATTAATTTTGAAATTGAGTTAATTTTAAGATTTTTTCAAACTCATTAGCAACTCTCAATAATAGTTTATCTATGCGGTATGAATGTCAATGTAAGTGAAAAAAAAAAAAAAAGTAATAATAATGAAAATGTTAATTCAAACTCATTAGCACGAATCAAATTAATTAAAAGAATGGACTAATAGTAACTTCAATTTCTTTGATACATTGACATTTAAATATGCGATACAATAAGTATAACTTTCTGTTAAATAATGTAGATTAAATAAATAATCAAATAGAATTAGTTATCTCTTAATGAAACCACAAGTAATATTGGTTATTTAATACTAGGTCAAATGCAAATCATTAGGATATGCACTTATGATCACAACCCTATTTACTTATTAGTTGTTCTTTTAATTTCAGATTGCATAGAGTTTTCTTCAAAGTTATTTTTCTATCTTTTCTCTCTCTTTTATCTCATCATTTCACATAGAAGATAATGTAAGTTTTGGTAACTGCCATATAATTATCAATATCTGAAAATTAACTTCCTATTTTATTATTTATTTTATAATTGAAATGGATTTAGGTCAACTTGTCATGGATGATTTGACCCAAATTCCAACATCTTCCACTCGTATATGATAGGTAAGACTCTGTTGTGAGACTCTCTACAATTTGAACCTAAACAACCATTTCATACTAGTAAATGGGTCATGCGACCTAACAAGTAAACCTGCACTTTAGAACTTATTACTATGCATCTGTTATGAATAACATAGAAGTTTCCACCCTAAATAAAATAACTAAAGAGTTAATTAATAATTCTCGTTGTGCCTTAGACTTGTCCCTTTAAAATATTGTAACATCTCTAATCTCTCAAAGAGCATGTTAAAAAATATTCAATTTTATATATCCATAATCAAGTCATACTTCTATTAAGTGACAAGATTGGCTAGCCAATGAACACACTAGACGAAGTCTCCCTTTTTCACTCACGATTTGCAATTCATACTTAGTTGCTTTTCTAGACACGTTCCATAAGTCAAAGCATTCATAACTGTATGTAATGTGCTAAGATAGCAAAACACCTAGCATAAAATACAAATAACAGTAAAAAGTATAACGGTACATATATGAGGATAAAAGTTATCCTCCAGGTCTCAATAGTGGAGAACTAGGGATTTGTTCTCTCACTAACTTCTTGGCTAAATAAGCACACATGGTATGAATACTGTATGAATCTAAGTTTAGTCCCTACTTGGCACCTAAATTGAATTCTCTAAGTGCTTTTACTTAGAAGGTTAAAATAGAGAACTCATATCTTGCTTTTATAGGTTGTTTGGATGTGGACAATCCAAGTCAGTTGTATGCATTAACATAGCCTTATCTCATTTTCTTTTAAGGTGACAATCCTAATATGTCATCTCATTTTTTCTCATTAAACCAGCACTAGAGGCGATCAATTGTGTAAGTGAGTCAATCTAAAATCTATGTGACATCTCTTTGTTGAGTCATAATTAAAAATATGTAAATGTATATAGTATATCATGAATATGGAGATGATAATATAAGAATATAAAGATTTGCATTTATTCAAATAATACAATATAAAAGCCCAACAACATTTGATATCTATATTCTATGAAATCCAAGAGAATTAACATGTGCAAGAAAGATATCTCTTAGAATTGGCTTAGTTAGGGGATCAACAACCATTTGATCCGTTAAAATATATTGTACAGTTACTTCTCTTTTGGCAATAATATCTCTGACATAGCTGTACTTGGTATCAATATGTTTGGTTCTACTATGACATTTAAGATCTTTTATGAAAGCAATTGCTACTTAATTTTCACAATAAACTATAATAATAGCTTCATTCATGTTGAAATCCCAAATTGTTGAGGAATCTTCTTAACTAAACAGCTTCTTGTACAACTGCTAAATAGGCAACAATGGTCGACAAAAGCTATATAGGTTTACTTCTTACTACTCTAAGAGATAGCACCTTTTAAGGAAACATAACTAAAAGTAGATCTTCGTTGATCAAGGTCTCCTCCCCAATTAGCGTTAGAATAACCAATTAGATACAAGTTTGACTCTTGATAAAATAGACAGTAGTCCATAGTGTCTCTGAGATACCTTAGAATCCTTTTCACAGTCTTCCAATGCTCTCGTCCAAGATTTGATTGATACTTGCTAACTAGCCCAACAACAAAACATATGTCTGCATGAGTGCATATCATAGCATACATAAGACTTCCAACAGTACTGGAATATGGTACAATGGACATTTCCTTTTATTCTTATGGATTTTTGGGACACATAGTAAGAATTAAAGACTCGCCTTTTGACACAGGAGTATCCACAGGTTTGCAAATACTTATATAAAATCTTTCTAGAATGTTTTGGATATAATTCTCTTATGATAGAGCTAAAAGTTTCTTTGAATGATCTCTTTTGATTTTAACTCCTAATATGTAGTCAGCCTTAACCATTGTCTTTCTTATCAAAATTTGTAGACAACCATCTTTTAATGCGCATTATATACTTTTTATCATTTCCAACTATCAAAATATCATCAACATAAAGAGATAGAATTGCAAATTTGTCATTTATTTTTTAACATAAACACTCTGGTCCTCATCAATCACTTTAAAATTGTATGTTAAAATTGTTTTGTGAAAATCTAAGGTACCACTGTCTGGATGACTTTTTTAGGCCATATATAGACCTTTTGAGCTTGTAGACTTTGTGCTTTTGGCCTTTAACAACAAAACACATAGGTTGTTCTATGTAGATTTCTTCATCTAGCTCTCCATTAGGAAAAGCCATTTTTATATCCATCTAATGCAATTCTAAGTCTAAATGTGCCACAATAGCTATGATTATGTGAATGGAAGTAAACCTTGCAATAGATGAAAAAACTTCTTCATAGTCTATACCCTTTTATTGGGTATAACTCTTCGCCACTAAACGAACTTTATATCTATCAATGGAACCATTGCTTTATGTTTTATTTTGAGAATTCATTTATTCCTAATGGGTTTATGGCCTAGCAGTAAATCAACGAAGTTCCACACTTGATTTTGTTTTATAGATTCCATTTCTTCTTCTAATGCAACTTTTCATTTTTCTTTGGCAGAATATTTAAGTACTCTTTGATCATTTTTGGTTCTACATCATCATGGGAGTGACCATATAAGCCTCATTTTCAATTGGAAAATGTTTTTGAGGAATTTTGGAATGTATACTCTTATGAACTAGATTATTGCTTTTATTGCTTTCACCAATGGAGATTGCTTTTGGCTTATTTTCAACTCTCCCACTCAATTGAGATGAGTGAAGTAATTATGATATTCTCCAACTATCAAAAACAGTGTTAGGCATTGCATCTAGAATTTGAATTATTGGTTGGCTAGTTCTGGCTTCTTGTTCTTCCACTTCATATAAATGATAATTTTTATCTACAAAATCTTTAGAAGGAAAATAATTTTCGAGGAAAGTGACATCGAAGGACTCAATTTCTCTTATCCTACGATCAAAATCATCGCGATAAAAACATATACACTTTTTCCCTTTGGTCCTAACTTGCCAAATTTATGGGAAGTGTTTAGAATGTATGTTGCGGATCCCCAAGGATGAAACTCATTCAAATTAGGTCTACGACCTACCATAACTCATAAGGTGTAGAGGAGACTGATTTGGAAGGTACACAGTTAAGTATGTAAGCTACAATAATAAAGTATTACCTTAGTATTGAATAGGGAGATTAGCTTAAGTCATCATAGACCTAACTGTCTCTAGCAAGGTTCTATTCCTATACTCGGCAACACCATTTTGTTATGGAGTTCTAAGAGTTGCTAATGGCCTTATAATTCCTTTTTCATTACATAAATCTTTAAATTGTTCCGATAGATATTTCTTCCTCTATTGGTCCTTAAGACTTTTACTTTTTTGGCTAGTTAATTCTCAACCTCATTTAAATATCATTTGAAACAATTTAGTTATTTAGATTTGTGGGAGATCAAAGAGACATGACCAAATCGAGCAAAATCATCTATAAACATAATGAAATATAATGCTCCAAGCCTTCTTTAACACTCATTGGTCCACAAATGTTTGAATGTATAAGTTATAAAGGAATTTTAGCTCTTGTGCTTTTACGAATGGTTTTCTAGTCATTTTTCCTTATAATCAAAATTCACAAGTAATGTAAATTTTGTATTAGATCCCAATAGACCATCATGAGTAAGTCTATTCATTCTATCTTGCCTTATATGTCCTAATCTAGCTTGCCATAAATATACACCTATACCATGATTGCTAGATTCAATGAACAAGGAAAATAAACACCTCGATTATTAATATTATAATATTTAGTGTTTAGTACCAAAAAACCATCCATAATAAATCTAGAATCATAATAAACAGTAGCATGAGAAATCTTAACATAATCATTGTGAAATGCAAACTATATTTTAGTCCTAATAAAGCAAGCACAGACATCGAATTTTGTCGAATTTCAAAAGCATAGAGGAAATCATATAGGTATAGAATTCGACCTTCTTGCAAATCCCATTTGCATGTGCTAATCCCTTTTACTTCAGCTCTAAAATTATTGCCCATAAAAATCCACTTTTTTCTATTTGAAATTCAATGAAATTCCACAAATTCATTTCTGTCTCTAGCTTTGTGGATAGTATAAGTTTTACTAAATAAGATAGTACTAGAAAAAAAATTTAGAAACAATACTTCTATGAGAAGAAATAAGATAAGATATTACCTTCTTAGACTCAATGCACCTCATGAGCAAAGTGACCTAGATTATTATAATTGTAACAAGTCACCTTTGTCTTATATTTTCTTCCATCGTGCTTCCCTCTCATGCACTTGTATTACTTATTTCTTTTCTTTGGTCCTTGACTAGCCTTATTTTCCTTGCCTTTGCTTTTCCAATTCCTTTTGTGCTTATTTTCAAAAACCTTTTTAGAAGTAGATTCAGTTACATGTGCATGAGCATTAGGTTTAGCAGCCTTAAGATGCTCATCTTCTAATTCCATTGTGAGACCTCACTAGAACACCCCTGCCTAACTTGAGATGCCTTAATGAAAGGTGAGCAATTTTTAAGGAGGTCATAGAACGAGTTTTAATGCTCATAATTGGAACGACTATCGTTCGAAAAATTAATTTTTTGAAAGTGATTTAGAGAGTCGCTACCCTAATTTTATTTATTTTAAAATAGAGAAATTAAGGAAAAACCCATTTTCATGACCTTAATTCATTAATTTTTAAATAATTTATCCAAAGATAAAATTACTAGTCTCGAACTAGGTTGAGCTTGGGGATTAGTTTTTGGTTTTAAATTCTAACACCTCTTACTCCCATATGACGAGTAAAACCCTATTATGAGACTTGCTGCAGTTTGAACCAAAGCAACTATTTCATACTAGTAAATGGGTCATGCGACCTAACAAGTAAACCTGTACTTGGGAGCTTATTACTATGTATCTGTTACGAATAACATAGAATTTTTAACCCTAAATAAAATAATTAAAGAGTTAAGTAATCATTCTCATAGTGCCTTAGACTTGTCCCTTTAAAATGTTGTAATATCTCTAATCTCTCAAAGAGCATGTTCAAAAATATGTCAATTTTATATAACCATAATCAAGTCATATACTTCTATTATGTGGCAAGATTGACTAGCCAATGAACACATTAGACGAAGTGTCCCTTTTTCACTTGAGATTTGCTATTCATACTTAGCTGCTTTTCTAGACATGTTCCATTAGCTGAATCATTCATGACTGTAGGTAACATGCTAAGATAGTAAAATATAAAGCATAAAATACAAATAATAGTAAAAAGTATAACGGTACATAAATTAAGTTATCTTGAAGGTCTCATACAGTGGAGAAAGTAGAGATTTATTCTCTCACTACCTTCTTGGTCGAATAAACACACGTGGTATGAATAATATACTACAATAATTGTATTTGTTTAGATGTCCAATCAAAATACTGTACAAATCTAAGTTCAGTCGCTACTTGGCACCTAACTTGAATTTTCTAAGTTCTCTTTTGTAGCAGGTTAAAATAGAGAACTCATATCTTGCTTTCATAGGTTATTTGGATGTGTATACGTATATCATGAACATGGAGATGATAATATAAGAATATAAAGATTTCCATTTATTCAACTAATACAATATACAAGCCCAATAATATTTGATATATATATTCTATGAAATCTAAGAGAATTAACATGTGCAAGAAAGATATCTCTTGGAATTGGCTTAGTTAGGGGATCAACAACCATTTGGAATTGGCTTAGTTAGGGGATCAACGACCATTGGATGCATAGAAATATATTGTACAGTTAGTTCTCTTTTGGCAATAATATTTTTGACGTAGTTATACTTGGTATCAATATTTTTGGTTCTACTATGACATTTGAGATCTTTTGTGAAAGCAATTGTTGCTTGATTTTTACAATAAACTATAATAGTAGTTTCTTTTATGTTGAAATCCCAAATTGTTGAGGAATCTTCTTAACTAAACAGGTTCTTGTACAACTGTTGAATAGGCAACAAATTTAGCTTCCATGGTCAACAAAGCTATACAAGTTTGCTTCTTACTATTCTAAGAGATAACACCTTTTAGGAAAGCATAACTAAAAGTAGATCTTCATTGATCAAGGTCTCCTCCCCAGTTAGCATTAGAATAACCAATTAGATACAAGTTTGACTCTTGATAAAACAGACAGTAGTCCATAATGCCTTTGAGATACCTTAGAATCCTTTTCATAGCCTTCCAATGCTCTTGTCTAGGATTTGATTGATACCTGCTAACTAGCCCAACAGTAAAACATACGTTTGCATGAGTGCATATCATAACATACATAAGATTTCTAACAGCATTGGAATATGGTGCAGTGGACATTTCCTTTTGTTCTTGTGGATTCTTAGGACACATATTAAGAATTAAAGCTCATCTTTTGACATAGGAGTATCCATAGGTTTGCAACTACTCATATGAAATCATTCTAGAATCTTTTGGATATAATTCTCTTGTAATAGAGCCAAAAGTTTCTTTGAGTGATCTCTTTTGATTTTAACTCCCAATATGCAGTCGATCTTACCCTTATCTTTCCTATCAAAATTTGTAGACAACCATTTTTTAATGTCCATTGTCACAACATTTTTGATGATGCAACAAGAATAGCGAAAGATTAGAAATTTTAAATTTTATCAAAAATAAAGTCGCTACTGACTAATTTGTTTTAAAAGGCTCATTTGGAAATCTTTAAAAAATTGGTCTGCTAAACCAATTTTTGGATTTGGAAATCACATATATATAGGAAAAATGCTAGGCACCCCACATACTAATTTTCAAAATATTAAATTGACCTTGGAATATTTATCTTTTATTTTTATTTAGTGCATAACATTATTACTTAATTAAAACACAAAGAATAGATGATTATTAATTTATTATGGGAATTGGATTCATAAATGAGTTTAGTTAAAGAAAATAGAATTTAAATTTAATTTGGGCTCAAGATAATTACTTTAAATTAATTTAAGAAATGAGATAATTATTTAAAAAAAAAACGAATTACTTTATATTAAATTGAATGGATTTATTATATCATTAAATAAAAATTATAAATTATCCATTACATATATTTACAAGTGCTAAAATCAATAAAAGAAAACGAGGTTAACATATAAGATAAGAATTACTTTTTATTAAATAAAATAAATCTTAATACAATAATGTTTAAAAACTTATTACTTTGAATAATGACTACAAAATATAAAAATTAACTAACATATATTTACAAATTTATTAAATTACAAAACGAAATAAAGACTTTCTAAAATATTTATGACTTTGTGCTTCTTCCCATTTTCGAGTTGAAAAATTAAACCTGCAAACAAGAAAAAAATATCGAAACATTAAAAAAAAAAAATATTTTTAAAATTGGTTGGCTCAATTTCTATTTTTCAAAAATTTTTAGGAAGCAGCTTAATTTTAGCACACCCAAATTAAAAATCAAATAGAATGACTTGAAATTCAAAATTAGCTATCAAATAATTTGAGCCCAAAACTTGAATTTTAAATATTATCTTAATTAAAACTTTTAGAAAAGTGATAGCCATCTCAAATCAAAACGAATCAAGCCACTTAGATCTAATTCAATGCGCATAAAATTAAATCACTTCAACCTGAAAAATTTGTTTTGCAAATCTGATTTCACTATTGTCTAAAAAAAGTGGAAGATTGATTTGTAAAACAAAATAATATTGGTATTATTAACATATTTTTTTAAAAAAAGGAGTGCTCAGGATATATATTTTTTTAAATCTCTAAGGAGCAATTTTAATTGTGACAAATATAATTATTAAATTGAAATTGAATTTGTCAAAAAAACAAATTATAGTAGAGGATTAATTCCATTATTATCTTTTTTTTAAAGAAAAACTATTTTTCATCTTTTTATTTCATCCATTTATATAAAAAAAAATTCCACAATTTAAAAAAATTGCTTCGACTTAGATTATTCTATATTAAATGTTTGTACCATCGTAGCCTTTTGCTTAAAATATCATTTTTATTTTATTACATTTTATTTTATATATTTACTTTAAAAAAAAATGAAAAAAATGGTGATTTAATTTTAAGCCCAAATTAAAAAGAAAATTTCAATTTTTCAAATTAAATATCAAATTGAATTCTATTTCATTTTAGAAAAATAATTTATTATGAGTCATTCTTTTCTTTGTATGACACTTTATTTCAAAAAAGAAAAATTTATTTCATCGAGATAAATCCACGATAGGTTTTCCATCGCTTAATGAATTCCTTTCAACAAACTAATCACCGAATATATATATATATATATATATATATATATATATATATAGAAATCCTTTAATTTTTGATTCAAGAATCAACATTGATCCTCGCAAATGCGAAATAAAAATTTTTGTTCAGTTTTTTTTTTTTTTTTCAGAGTTTTATTTAAATCACAGATTCAAAACATGAATAGAAACATAAGATGCGATCAAACATTACATATCCAAAATAAACAATGAAACTAACGAAATTTAAATACATATATATATATATATATATATATAAGAGTAAAACTAAAATCCTAATTAATATAAACAAGGGAAAAGAACATATTCTACCACATCCATTACCAAGAATCAAAACAAAGAAACTCAGAATTTTGACAAGAAAACAAAGGGCTGACATAAACAGAGGATTATCAGAGAATTCTTACTCAGGATTTATGTCATCAAAATTTATATCACTAACAAAACAAAGAAAACTCAAAATCATGACATGAAAACAGAAGGCTAACATGAACAGAGGATTATTGGAGAATCTTTACTCAGGATTTATATCACCAAAATTCATATCACTAACAAAATAAAGAAAACTCAGAATCTTGACATGAAAACAGAGAGTTGACATAAACAGAGGATTATTAGAGAATTCTTACTCAGGATTTAGACCACCAAAATTCATATCACTAAAACAGAGGAGAGCTAGACTGATCTTAGTAATCACAATCCCACAGAAAACCATCAAATAATCAAAATGAAAATATTGTCAATCCAATAACAACTAATCACTAGTGAAAGATTAAGAATCCGAACCAGTCACAAACAAATAAAGCAACGAAGACCTGATCAATCTGAACAATTTAACAGCACTGAAGAATATTTATCTCGTAAAATCAAAAAAGGAAACCAGACCCATACTCGGAGATAACACAAATACAATTTCATGCCGATTCTTCAAGCAAAACAAGCTCAAAAACAACTACCAGCCACATAGAAATTTCAAAGAACTAGACCTCGTGAATAACATGAGCAAATTAACATCAAACCCAACAGTATAGATCTATTGCAATTTTAAGGAAACAGAACAGACCTTGCAACTAATGGATTAATATCAAATAAACAGCTCATGGCCGCAAATCAAAAGAACCGTTTGTTCACGCATGCGACCATACTCAACTCGTTGTCAACAAATGCAACCAAGAGTACCAAATCGTGAGTAAAGAGAGTAAACTTACCCAAACCGTCACCAGTTAGAAATTGAACACAAAAAATCAGTTCGCATCAATCCAAACCAGACCCTTTTTTTTTGTTTTCCTTTGAACCAGACCCAAAGTGAGACCAAAATCGAACAAATATCACCCAAGTCTCAAACGCGTTAATGAGAACAATAACCGCTATTGCGATTCAAGATGGGATTTTGTGACAGTGAAACGGCGAGAGATGAGTGGGAGAGCAGTATGCAAATGACATGTTGACACAATTGATTGATACAACACTTTTAATATCTAGAGGTTCCAAGTACAAACTATACGAAAAGTTGAAAACTCTCATTTTTTTCTGTCCATTTATTCTTTGTTTTTTTTCTTTATTTTTTATTTTTCATTTTTGCTTTTTAATATAAAAAATATTCAAAAATTACATTAATAGTTGAATTTTTTTATTTGATTCTTCTAATGATTATTTAATATCATTAATTTTTCAACGTAATTTTTGTTTATAAATTTTAATATTTTTATAGGTAATTTTTTAAAATGATTTTTAAGAAAGATTTTAAATTTTATAAAATATGATTTTTTTTATAACAATGAATTTTCAAAAATCATTTTTTAAATAATAGTTATTATTCTAATTAAATTTATATTAATTTTTATAAGAAAAAGATTATATTAATGGTTGGATTTTCTAATTTGATTATTATAATCATAATTAATTTTAATATTATTAATTTTTCAATGTAATTTTTATTTATAAATTTTAACATTTTTATAGGTAATTTTTTTAAATGGTTTTTAAAGATAATTTAACAAAAAGATAAATATAATATTTATCTTTTTTATGACAGTGAATTATCAAAAATCAAATCTTTTTTTTTAAATAATAACAAATTCATTGAAAATTCACCATATAATTTATATAATAATCATGTTCATCACTTATAAACAAATTGTTCATTAAATATTATTTATAAATTTATCAAAAATATAGTGTAGGTTTATCATTTGTAAACTGTAAATTTATATTAAATTTTAAATTATCAGGTTTATTAGATTTAAAGTTTAGATTCATCACATATAACTATCAAATTTATTCGATATAACGTTCAGATTCATCATATATCACATGCAAATTTATTATCTTTTACTATCAGATTCATGATTTAATTACTCTATAATTTAATTTTATTTATTCCTCATATTTGTAATTTTCATTCCTTAATACTTTACATATAATTATGGGGTTTATTAGATTTAAATTTTAGATTCATCACATATAACTATCAGGTTCATTAGATATAACGTTTATGTTTATCACATATAACTATCAAGTTCATTAGGTATATCACATGTAGATTCATTATCTTTTACTGTCATATTCATGATTTAATTATTCTATAATTTAATTTTATTTATTCCTCATTTTTATAATTTTCATTTTTTAATATTTCATATATAATTATAAGGTTTATTAGATTTAAAATTTAGATTCATCACATATAACTATTAGGTTCAATAGACATAACGTTTAGATTCATCACATATAACTATCATATTCATTAGATATATCACATGCAGATTCATTATCTTTTACTGTCAGATTTATGATTTAATTATTTTATAATTTAATTTATTCATTTCTCATATTTATAATTTTTATTTTTTAATATTTCACATATAATTATGAGATTTATTAGATTTAAAGTTTAGGTTCATTATATATAACTATCAATTTTATTAAATATAACGTTTATATTCATCATATATCATATGTAAATTTATTATTTTTTACTGCAAGATTTATGATTATAAATTAATACTAAATTATCTTTTTGTTTTTATTAATTAACAACTAGCTCTGTTATCTCGATCGAGTAGAATTCAAAACAATATAAGTAACAAGTTCATTAAATATCACTTACACATTTATCAAATCTATAGTGTATGTTTATCATTTGTAAACTATTCATTAGTTATACTAGTAAGAAAATAAAATATATTCTTTAAAAGTGATGAATTTATATTTTATATATTATGAACCTATACTTTATAACTAATGAACTTATTTTCTATGATTTATGAATTTCGATAGATTAGTTTATAATCATAAAAAAATTTTAGATATTATTTTAATAAATAAATATTACAATAAAATTGTAATATCATAAAAAATAAAAATATTATTTTATAATTAATTTATATATATATATATATATATATATATATATATATATATATATATATATATATATATATATATATTACTTAAATAAATATAAAATAATATTTAATAACTCTATTAGTTTTTCAAATTCAACATAAATAAAAAATCAAATTGATAATTTCATAAAAATAAATAAATAAATATTTATAAAAAATTCAAAAATTAATATAATTTTTTCTTAGAGAAATAAATATAAATTTAATTAGAATAATTAAAAAAATTCAACTATTATTATAATTTTAATTACAAATATTACAAACAAAAAAGCCAAAAAAAGAATGGAAGTGAGATTCATATGTTAACCAGTTATACCAACTAGTGTTATTGCTCATTTTATTATGCATATAATAATTAAAACTTTAGATTTCGATCCATGATGTAAGGTGGATTTGGATCCATGATATTAGAACTTGGGAGAGAGTGAGAGCGTTCATATCATTTTATCCAATGTTTGGATGGTGAGTAGGGAAGGGTAATTAATGGAAAGGTAGGGATGAGAATGAAAGGGGAAAGAATGAGAAGTGTATGTAGTAAACTTATCTTAATTTGGGAGAAGAATGAGGGAAGAAGAGTAATGAATAGAATGGTACATTTTAAAATTATAAAAATAACCTTATAATTTGTATACTTAGAACAAAAGAATAACATTATTTTATACATTCAACATGTCAAAAATTTTACTAATATTCATTCACACTTATATAATATAAATAATTCATATATTTATATATTACTTTTTTTTTGTATAAGCATAAAATATGAACAAATTTAGTACCAAAATAATCTTATAACTTAAAAATAATATAAAATAAATACATATACTTAAAAAATAGTAATATTGTTCTATACATTCAACATGTCAAAAACATTTATACGCATGTATTTATATATATTCTAAATAATTCATATATTTATATATTGCTAATATTTTTCTATAAGAATAAAAAAATTATCATATTTAACTATACTAATATGACAACGTAAAATATAAAATATAACTGCATATATATTTTATAACCACAAATTTAGTTTCTAATACTAACTTTACTAGTCATATAGTTTAGGATCCATACTATAGAAGCCATTAGTATAACTTAGGATCCAAGTCCATAAATATTATATGGACTACAAAATTAAGACATTAGTTCAAAACTCATTAGGTCTTAATACATAACTACATATATTAACTCTAATAAATTGAAACTAAACTAATTATTTGGTGCATCAGCTCCTTTCATCATTTGCAATAACAAATTTTTACGGTATTCCCCAGGACATCCAAGCAAATCCCTTAGCATCTCAGGCTTTTGAATAAGATAAAGATAGCATGCATACCGATTTTGTTCATCAACATTTAATTCAACCAATAGATTCTACACTTCATTATGTGAGATCGAAAGTGTGTTAGCTTTAACCAATTCAAGTGTTGAATTTGCAATAGCTTGAGCAACATTATCAAGTCCCTCTTTCAAAGCTAAAACTTCTTCATCAATATTTGATTTCTTACTTTTGAGCTTTGAATATGGTTCAGCATGAGAGTTAGGTTGTGATCTTAAAGATGGCTCATTATCATGAGTTGGAGCATTTTGAGCATTCTCCTCAACTCCATCAATATTTTCCAAAGAGACACCATGCTGGGATACCATAAAATCAATATCGTCAATAGTATCAGTAGAAGCATCAATATTGTTTCTTCACTCATACTAGCCCTTCAGCTCCTCATTTTTGTTGTGGTTTCAGCTTGTTGTCTAGTAGCTCTATCTTTTGTAAAAAGCTGACATAGTTTGTCAAAATTTCGCATTTGTTTCTTTTGCCATTCAGCAGCTTCAGGCTTCACCTTTAAATTATATATATAAAAAAATAACAATATGAATATATAAATAAGCACATTATTAAGCATATTATTTAATGAAAACAATGGCAAAACTTGAAAATTTAATATGTACCTCAATTAATTGTTGCCAAACTTCAGGTTCTGCAGTGATCATTTCAATAATGGGATCCCAACCAAAACCACTCATGCCATTTTTGAATAAGTCATAACATGGAAACTAACTCTTTTTAATATGTTTCATGCAGTTTTTAATTTTTTCCCTATCAATTGGCTTGTCAAGAAAATTTTCCCTCAATTCCTTTAAGATGTTTTCAAATGCATGTGAAGTAAACGTTCCATTTACTCTATTGCCCAAAATATCTTGATGCAAATATGCATCCACAAGAGCATCATCCATAGGTTTAGACTAAACAAGAAGACTATTACCCTTTCTTGCCTTTGCATGTTCAATGCCCAAATTCTTTCTTTTTTGAGGCATCCTTTAGTAAAAAAAAAAAAAAAAAAAAAAGACATTAATTTATAATCTATATAATAATTTATGTAAATATAAAATGAAATCTACAATTCAATAAGTATATTTGTCATTATGAATTACAAACATGAAAGTACACAACCATAAAAAAAAAAAAAAAAAAAGAACAAACATATCACATAGTATAATCATACCACATAGATGTAGCTATAGAATCTCTAATAAATTCTCCTCTAGATATCTCCTCATTATCATCTCTATTATTATGATGCCTTGATTGTGAAGCATTAATATTTGAAAGTTCAACATCAACCTCAGCAAGTATGTTCTCATTTGGATCCACACTCATCAAGTAGTTATGCAAAAATACAACAAACGAAAATAATTTCTTTTTGAGTTTCAACACCATAACTAGGTTTTGTTGAACTTGCAATAATAGGAAATCTCTTCTTAAGTACACCAAAAGCAAGTTCAATTGCATTTCTCAAAAAAGAATGTCGAAGATTAAATAACTCGCATGCATTTCGTGGTGGATTTTGTGAATATTCTTTCAAGTGATCACATTCTCCTCTATAAGGTATAATAAGATCACTTCTTAACATGAATCCAGCATCAATGAGATAGTATTTTCCTAAAACACATTACATTTATCAATAAATTATTATAACATATGGTATTTTTTTTATTTGATTAAAAACTTATAAGTACCTTTTGGAATTTTAAGAGGGTATTCTCTCATTAATGCATTTTTCAATATTCTAGAGTCAGATGTTGTCCCTTTCCACCTAGGTAGGACATAAGTGAATTTCAAATCAAATGTACATGCAGCCAAGACATTTTGTGTTGGGTAATATTTTCTATCACGATACTTAGGAGCTTTAGTAGGAGAAACTTTTACATGAATATATGTTCCATCAATAGCTCCAATACAATCTTGAGATTATACTTATTATTTAGTATATGATAATCATATATGTGTATGTACATCTAAATGTCAAAGGTAAAATAAAAATATTTTGTTACCTTAAAATATGGATGAAGTTGATGGTTGTTGAATATTTCTGGGGGAACTTGAGATCCATCAGGTTGTTTGAGAAATTTGTCCTCCAACTCTATTATAGCTTTTAAAACATTATGAAAATAACGACTAATTGTCTCTCCAGACTGATAAAAGAAAAAATAAAGTTCATGATTACTGACATTGTGTCCTAATAAGTAAAGCCTTTTTGCCACTTGTTCTTCTACACTTACACATAATGTCAGTAGAAGACCATGTTCTTTAACTAAAAGATCACATAATCCTATAAAAGCTTCAGGACCCATTCTTATAATACTATGACCTTGATCAATAGTCATAATCTTATTCAATAATTTTGACCGCACATTTTCTCCTTCTACTCTCAAAACACGATTAACATTATTTCTAAGTTCACACCTTTGCAATCCAAACCAATACATAATGATGTAAATAACTTTTACTATTGATAAGTGATGCACACGTTGCGATTTAAAGAAAGCATTTTCTTCAATATTTTCACCATCCATCTATAATTAAATCACCATAAAATAAAAACAAACAATGAGTATATAACATCTCATAAACACAAGAACAAGTAAATTTAGAAAATTATAACTTTCTTTCAACTCCATTTTCAATTAAATTCATGATTAATATTAGACAAAATAATTCACGATTGATATTAGACAAAATAAAACTAGTATTCTAAACAAGATATAATTAATTAAGATTTTATAGATTTTCTTAACTTATTAAAATTAAATATATGATAAATAAATTCTAAATAATTTATTATTTCTTTATTTTATAATAAATAAATAAATTAACATTTTAATCAATATGTAAATAATAAAAAAAATCAGTAACTAAACACAATGTCTTTAATTAATTACTAAAATTTCTTAACTTACTAAATTAATTATAGGATAAAAATATTTTAAATAATTTTTTTTATTTATGCTATAATGAATAAATAATTAACATTTTAATCAATTTATAAAATGAAACAATAATAGTAAAAAAACACATGTTATTCAATTATTTAATGGGATATATGAAGGCAACAATGAATTCCACACAATAAAGCTAATATTCTCACTATAATTTTCTAAAATTTTCTTATTTTACTAAAATTAATTATAAGATAAAAAGATTCTAAAAATATAATTCATATTTTTATACTATAACAAATAAATAAGTGTTGCTTAATCAATTTGTAAAATGAAAAATAATAATAAAAAAAAAGTTTTCAATAACTAATAATCTAAAGAGAAATGGCAATGAAAAAAAAATAATGATATAAATTTAAAAATACAAAAATGAAATAAAAAAAAAAAAAACCCAAGAGCACTAACTTGGAAGAGAGCAAAGAGAGATTGAATTGGTAGGTTACAAAATGGCATGGCAGTGTTTACAAAATTACAATTGAAACTTAATACGGTAGGTAAAGAATTAATTGTGGACATAAATATAATTAAAATTTAACTATCCCTCTCTACTCCCCAAATTGGGGTATAGGAAAATTTGAGTGTTAAACTGTAGGGGAGGGTAAGGCTTACCCTCCCTTTCCATTACTTACACCTCTAAAAAAATTGTTTCATTCTTCCCAAACAAGGGTACAAGAGTACCCTTCCATTACTTATACTCCCTTCGCTTTCCCTACACTCCATCCAAACAGAGTGAGAGGTTGAGGGCTGGTTGATTTTGAGAGAAAATGTAAATGGTCGGGTCATGGGTAGCAGGTTTTGGGGTTTAGATTTTTGGGCTTTGGGCTTACGTTTGTATTGTTTTTTATTTTTTCATTTTTCTTCTTCTTTTTTTTTATTTTTTCCAATTTTTCATGTTTTAATATTTTTGTATTTTTCTTCTTTTCATTTTTTTTTCAATTTTTCATGTTTTAATAAATTAAGAAAATAAAATAAATAAAGACTTCTTAATATATATAAAAATTAACCTTTAGACAATATGTCTCTAAAATTAAATTTTAACCTTTTTGGTTTATAAAAACATAATTTCACTTTGTAAAATTAAAAAAATATGCAAAATTAATATTTTAAAATGGAAATTAAAAGAAAACATAAAAATCATAGTAATTTTCTAAAATTAAAATAATCACTTAATTTTCTAAAAATTTTAAAAATTTACTGGATAAAATACGTTGTCTACACTCATTACTTACTCTTTATTATTTCTAACTATCAAAATGTTATCAACATAAAAAGATAGAATTGCGAATTTGACATTTGTTCTTTTAACATAAATACAATGGTCCTCATCAATCACTTTAAAATTGTATGTTAAAATTGTTTTGTGGAATCTAAGGCACCATTGTTTGGATGACTTTTTTAGGCCATATATAGATCTTTTGAACTTGTAGACTTCGCGCTCTTGGCCTTTAACAACAAAACATATAGGTTGTTCCATGTAGATTTCTTCATCTGGCTCTCTATTAGGAAAAGCTATTTTTACGTCCCTTAGATGCAATTCTGAGTGTAAATGTGCCACAATAACTAGAATTTGGTGAATGGAAGTAAACCTTACAATAGTTGAAGAAATTTCTTCATAGTTTGTACCCTCTTCTTAGGTATAACCCTTCGCCACTAGACAAGCTTTATATCTATCAATGGAACCATCACTTTATGTTTTATTTTGAGAATCCATTTATTCCTAATGGCTTTATAGCCTGGAAGTAAATCAATGAAGTTTCAAACTTGATTTTATTTTATAAATTCCATTTCTTCTTCCAATGCAACTTTCCACTTTTCTTTAGCATAACATTCAAGTACCTCTTTGATCATTTTTGGTTCTTCATCATCATGAGGAGTGACTGTATAAGCCTCATTTTCAATTGGAAAATGTTTTCGAGGAATTTTGGAATGTATACTCCTATGAATTGGATTATTGCTTTTATTGCTTTCACTAATCGAGATTCGTTTTAGCCCATTTTCAACTCTCCCACTCAACTGAGATGGGTGAAGCAATTCTAGTTTTATGTGTCTGAGATTTAATTGCTTTAGAATCTTTATAAAGATTTATATGGGTAGACTTATATTCAATAATAAGATATATATTTAATCTTATGATAATTTCTTTCTCGTCTTATTCATTTAAACCACTTCATTATATAAAAGCTTTCCTTACAATTTGTTACGATTCTAATACAAGTTACCATGGGCTAAAAGCAATACAATTTAAACTTATTCTTCTAAGTTTATAATCTAGGTCTAAGCTCAAATACCTTCCTCATCATAAATAGCTAGAGCCTCTTTGTTAAGTAACGACGATATAATCTTTGCTTTCTAACTTCTTTAAGGATTGTTTGAAAACTTCCAAACTAATACCTGAAATCTAAAGATAATATGGCAGTCATCAACTTCGAAAAATCATAGAAATACATAACAAGTAAGGATTTCATAAGGGAACAATATAGAAGAGATATGAACATCAAAATACATATACAAATTCATTACAATAGGAATCAAATATCATAAGTATCAAGGACAATTTCATTAGAAACATTCTTTCATTTAAATTGATAGAAACATGCATTTGTGAATTAGATTTACTAAATCTACATTACCACGAATCTTACATTATTATCCATCGGAGATTCAATTGGTAGAAAGAACCACTAACCCAAAAGTTTTCATCATTTGTAGCACCATCATATACCATCATGGTATACGTAATAAAGAGTCAATGGCACATTGAAGCAAACTCATATGTTCTTCATAAAAATCATAGTTTGCTATAATCTAAGAAATATCTTCGCATGCCTATGAGAATATGTCTAACTTAGTTTATAGAGCTAGTTAGTCAAGTCACTAGTATAATTGGTCTAATAACTATCCTTATTAGTTGGATGCACTGTCAATTTAACATTTAATAAATAATGATAATAAAAAAGATAAAGTTTTTATTTCATTTCAATTGTCTACATTTTAGGCCTGGGTTTCATCTGTTGAGTGGATACTTTGTTTGACAGAAAGTTAGATAAAAGAACTTTGGGGTTTGAGGTCGATTGTTTTTGAGTTTAAGAGAGAAGCTCATAATATAAGCTTTTAGAGAGAGTGACCATTCATGTCACATCCTACTTCAGGAGCTGTGATAGTCCTAGGGTATAGGTATGAGTAAAGCCACCAAAAACCTATAAAACCTATGCTACAATATGGTCCATATGGCATCATTACAATTAATAACACATACTCATCCCCAAGATCAAAACCTAAAGTCACATACAGATCGTATCCATTTCATTCATATACACATGGTCATCAATCATATACATACTTATTCATAAGTCAACTACATGATATAACATTATTAATAATCATAGGTTAATACATATTTGTCATTATAATTGCCATTTCGGCTAAAAGAATAGCCTCCACACTCATGGAGTTCTAAAATATCTTAAAATATAAATATATGAAATGGATAAAATTACATTGATCAAGTTGGTTCCTAAGGAAGAAGGATGCATGGGGAACCAAATTGATAAATACTAGTCTCTTGAAAAACATTAACAACAACTAGCGAGATAACTTAGTGAATAAAGTATATACTATTATACTTGAGAGGCTAGGTAATTCAAGGCTAGCTCACAAGGATGGCTTTGTCTCATAACTCATCAAATGATTTCATATGGCTTATAAGGTTCAAATGGCACTCATAACACATGAATAGGTTTGTGAAAAAGAAATCATCCACATAAAAAATTTAGGAATAGAGGCAATCCATTAGCATATTCCTCTCACAAATTAAGAGTAGGGGCTAGATTAACATACTCTTTCACATTAATAAGAGCAAAGATTTTTCATTAATATACTTTTCCACATTAATATGAAGTTGATCAGATTTCACATCTAGGACAATTTACTCTATTTAGCTAGGGGTCGAATATTATACCCTATTCAATAGGTTACAATGTGCATAATGTCTGATGTATTATCTATATTAGTAAGAGATTTCTATTCCATTTAAGATTTTCATCTCATGAATAAGAAAGAATTAAGGTTCACATAAACTCATATTCAAATAGATTCAAGTTTCATATACTCATAATCACATAGGGTTCACATGGTTCTCATATTCCCAAAGGATTTGGAAATTTGCAAATAAAGAAATTATAGAGTTCTTGTAAATCAAATATGGCTCAACATATAGTTAGCATTTAGGTTCAATGATTTATTTACATACTCTTTTACATGTTAGTTAAGCAACGAACTAGGTGTTATGCCTTATGCCTAAGGATAATAAATATAAGAATAGTAGTATATTTTCTGCTCAACTTTGCTAAAAAAAAAAAAGTTCTAATAATCTTGAGAGACCTCTATCTCACACTAAGCAAAATTGGTGATTGTAACCATCTTCTTCCTCTTCTTGCCTTCTAGTGTGAAATATATACATATACACATATAATGGAAAATATATTAACTCATGCTTTTAGCTTAATCTACATATAAAATCACATCCTAATCTCACCTCATACTTGGACTCTTATGAGAGAAAATGAAGGAAACCCAAACCCTAACTTACTTCTTTCAGAAATACTTCAGCAGTGGAAGAAAGTGATGAACTCTTATAACCCTAAATCTCTTGAATGATGCAACGAAAGCATTAAATAAAGTCTTTTAGACTTTGGGTGGTTGGGCTAGGTGTTTCTCTTGACAACTCTAGGTTCCTAAGCATTTAAGGCCATTAATGATATGATAGGTGACTCATAATCCTTTATATAGCCTGACATTTCATTTTTTCCCTTGACAAGAGTAATGGGCTTTACTAGCTACTGTTCACATTACTACATTTGATTTCTTTCATAGGCATTATTTATTGGTAATGGGGTGAATTTTCTCTTTGTATGAAATCCAATAATTTAATAACGGTCACCCCATATTTGTCACCATTGTGACCCTTAAGTTCTTTAATGGGTGTTACTGAAGGGTACTAGGCATTACTGACTTGTAATAGGCATTGTTACTCATTAACGTCAATGAATTTTCCTTTTGTAAGATTTCTAGCAAATTTCAAATTATGGTAAAGCTCGTTACACTTTGGTAATGGGCGTTACCCTGCTTCTTGTAGAAGTTTTTAGGAAATACAAGTAACATGCCAATAATACAACACATAATTCACATATATGATCAATATGAAGTCAACATGAACTTGGGGTATTACAGTTAAAAATGAAAATGATCATTTTTTTGGGTTTTAAATAAGGACAAAGCAATTGTGGTTTCTATTATGAAAAGACTTAAAGTAGGTTAATGGTGCTTTATTGATGTATGCATATAGAATTTATGTGAGTAGGTGATTTTTCTTTAGAAATTATATGTGTTAGGGTGTATTTTGATTTAATTTTATTCATATTTTATGTATTGTATTTGAGAAAGGTTTTTAAGTTTTTGTAGGAGTAAAAGGGCCTAAACAAAGTAAAGTAAGATGGGGGAATGAAAGGAGGCTAGTGTGGAACCAGGACGATCAAGAAAGGCAGCTGAATTGGAAGTTGAAGCAGCATCGTGGGTGCGACAAATTCATTTTTATTTCTTCCAAAGGTCGATCTTTTAAATCTAATTAGACAAGGAGGCGGATTGCACTATAAATAGAATATGAAGAGAAGAAAAAAAGGGGAGGAGAACAAAAAAAAAAAAAAAAAAAGACCTAGAGAAAGATTGAATCAAAGGAGATCAAGATTGAAGGCTTAGGATTGAAGATTGAGAAATCCAATTTCCTTCCTCCAAACTTGAGTTTATGAATTTCTTTTTCTCTTGGTACTTGGTTTTCATTGCAACCAAGATTAACTAATTCTTTAGTTAGGGATTAATGTTTTGAAACACGATTTCTTTCAATTATCTATATATCTAATTCTTTGTGATATGTGGTATTTGCTATGATTAATGCTTAACTTTGTTTGGCTAATAAAGTTGTGATTTGTGTTGTGTTATGTATTAAGAGATGATAATGCAATAGACTTGCAAATTCTTGTTTGATTACTAATTGATAAGAGATTATAGTTAGTAATTAAATATCCTTAGAGTTTACTTGAATGCTAAATTTGAGAAATCAAAAAATAGTTTAATGCAATGAGAATTGGTTGAACTATTTTGAGATAATTTGAATTTTGGTTTAGTTTATTAAATATCGAGAGAATTTAATCAATGCTATCGGATAACCCAGATCATACACTACTTAGATATTTTGGTAATTAATTGATTGACTGTGGATAGACATTAATTTCTAACCATTAAATCTCATTATTTCTCTTTGAATTAGTTCATTTAAATTTAGTTGTTGTGTCTAATTTAAGAATTAAGATTAAATTGTTAAGCCTTAAACAAAGAAAAGGAATAGTAGATAGGTGGATAAACATAGTCCTTATGGGAATGATACTTTATTCACTCTATATTACTTGTGGACTCCGTACACTTGTAGAAAATACCCAACAAGTTTTTAGCGCCGTTGTCGGGGACTATTGATTTAACATTATAATCTATTTGATTTTGTTTGATTTAAGGCAAATTTTACTTTTCTTTGTTAATTTTTGTTTTGAGTTTCTTTTATTTTATAGAGGCTGATTTTTGTGTATGCCCAATACTCGAAGATCAAAACTTGCACTCATCCCTTACATACCTGAGCTAACTAAATATGAAAGAGAGATTAAGAAAGCAAGACAGAGAGAAGCAGTTGAGATGGTAGATGAAATAGGAGTCAGAGATGGGATTCACGACCAGCAAGAGAACCAACGTGGGAATCAGAGAGGAAATCAAAGAACTTTGTTAGAGTTCTCTATGTCGGATTTGAATGGCTCATAACAAGGAATTGCTAGATCGAGGGTCAATGCAAACAATTTTGAGATCAAGCCTGCTCTCTTCCAAATGCTTCAATCAAGTGTACAATTGTATGGATTGGCTAATGAGGACCCCAATGCTCATATAGCCAATTTCTTAGAAATCTGCAACACCTTCAAGTATAATGGAGTTTCGATTGACGCGGTGAGACTCAGACTATTTCCTTTCACTTTGAAGGATAGGGTAAAATCATGGCTAAATTCACTATCATTTAGATCTATCACTACTGGGGAGCAACACGTCCAAGCATTCCTTGCGAAGTACTTTCCTCTAGTAGAGACCACAAGGATTATCAAGGAGATCACAAACTTCTAACAACTTAAAGGGAATCTTTAGATGAAGCATGGGAGCGTTATAAGGAACTTCAAAGGAGCTGCTGTGAGGCCTCGCTCGAGCACCGGTTCGATCCACTGAGGGGAATTAAAATGCTCTTTGGGAGAAACTCTATGATTGGAACTCGCTATGAGTTCAGTAAATTGATTTTTGAAATTTGTTATTTGTAAAAAGGAGTCGCTACTTTAATTTACTTATTTTAATTGGGAACATTAAAGAAAAATCCAAAATGATTGACTCCAAAAATATTTTGATTTATCCCAATGGAAAAGCACTAATTCGTGAGTGACGAAAGATGGCTCAGGGATTAGGTTTTGGCATTTAACAAATGTTTGGCTAAAAGTTGTGAAATAACTCTTAAGAAAGGTAATTTTAGTGTATGCACGAATAGGAGTAAAATGATGAATGAAATAGTTATAAATGGTAGAACGAAATGACAATTGTAAATAAATAAGTAAAGATAAATCCTATTTAATTATTACCAAATTGAAATAAATGAAATAGAGAGGATCTTTCCTCTAGCACTTATGGGTACTAGGAAAAGTACACATTCCTCAAATAGAGAGGATCTTTCCTCTAGCCCTTATGAGTATTAGGAAAAGTACACATTCCTCAACTAAATTAATATAGAATAAAAAATAAGGCATGAGTATAAATAAATCAAAGTAAAAGGGGAAAATGTTATTAAAAAGATTTTGGAGTTGATGCCTTATAGAATGACAGCCTATGTATCTTATTGAATATGAATCAAACCCCATATAGTTCTTCCTTCTTGCGAAGGAGGGTTTAGAAAAAATGTTGGTTTGGTTATTAATTTAATTTTGATTTTTAAATTAATAAAATTTTGATCTTTTCTGTCTAAATCTAAAGATAGAATAGAGAGAATTCTATATATGAATTTAGAATTAGTAATGGAAAGAAGAAAAAGAATTATACCTTTGTTTTCCTTGACATTCAGATGAATGGGGCGAGCTTAACTCCAAATCTAAGCTCCACCTTGGATTTAGGAACCCTGAAGTTGAACATTAAACAGAAAAGGTTAGCAAAATAGGATAATAATTGCAAATTGAAAAGAACTTGAACGACAGATTTTAATATCAATTTTTAAATAGAATTTTAGCATAAAAGGAATAGCAATATAGATGATTTTATACCTCAAAAACTGTCAAATCCCCCTCAAAATCCATCAAAGAGCTGAAATGGAAGCTCTATTTATAGACTAGATGAAAGGGCACTGTTGAATGCTAGCAACACGCCGATTGGTCAGGTGGCACCAGTGGCGTACCTATCGTCTAGTGTGTCGCCCATGCTGTTAGCAAGCTAGGTGTGCAACCTTACTGTTGACACACTAGGTGTGCCCCCCGATGCGGTGGCATGCTTGATGCACCGTTGACTCACCAGATGAACCTGGTTTCGCACTGTTTTAGCTGGTTTTGGTCCGTTTCTTATCCAATTTGAGCCCAGTTTGATTCTATGGATTTGTAATCAAGTGCTAGTCACTTGATGGTGAAAGATTCTATGGGACTACTGTACTTGCTTTACATAGCACACTAATCTTAGCAGGTGTCAAGTTGTGGCCGAATTCCAAGGGTGCAAATTTGAAGGTTCACAACTGCCCACACCATCATCTTCCTGATGAACTTTTGATCCAAACTTTCTATAATAGATGCAACTCTCATACAAGGTGCACCATTGATGCAGCAACTAGAGGATCAGTAATGAGGAAGACAACGAAGGGGCAATTGAGCTTTTAGAAGAGATGGCAACCAATAACTTTTCATGGCGTATTGAGCATCTCAAGCAACCACAAGTAAGAGATCAAAGAGGAGTCTTGGCAGTGGATCAGTTGACATCTTTATAAGCATAAGTGGCTATTCTATCAAAGCAACTTGGTGCTTTGAATGTCACTCTAAATTTTGTTGCAGCAATTCAAAGTGGTTATGATTTTTGTGGTGAGATGGGGCACACAAGCAATGATTGTTACATGGCTAACCTTACAGCTGGGAATCAAGTGGAACAAGTCAACTATATGGGAAATCAGTTCTAAGGAAGGTCAAGCGATAACCCCTACTTAAATACATACAATCTATGGTGGAGGAATCATCCCAACTTTTCTTGGGGTGGTAATAATGTGGGGCAATCAAATTTCAACAAGCAATAAGGACCGCCTAGGTTTCAACAACCACCATAAGATAGGCTCACAAGCTTTGAATCAAAGATGGACAAGTTCATGGAAGCTCTCAACAACAAGATGGCTAATTAAGATGAAAACTAGTGAAGGATGGAGGCAAAATTTGATCAAATTGGAAAGAATCATTCTTCCTTGATCCACAACTTGGAAGTACAAATGGGACAACTTGGCAATGCACTTGTAATCAAAAATCAAGGAAATCTTCCAAGCAATAAGGAGCCCAATCTAAGAGAACAGCTAAAAGCCATCACTTTGCGAAGTGGTAAGGAGTTAGCACCACCTTTGCCGAAGCAAATAGATAAAAAAGATGAAAAAGAGGTGAATGAAAGCATGGGGGATAGTCCATAAGAGGAATCAGATCAACAACTCACCAATTCTCCTCTTCATCCATATAAAGCTGCCATTCCCACAATGGTTGAGAAAGCAACAAGCAGATCAACAGTTCTCTAAATTTCTGGAGATTTTTAAGAAGTTGCAAATTAACATTGCTTTTGCCGAGGCTTTAGCCTAAATGCCTCAATATGCAAATTCTAAAAGACATCAAAACTAATAAAAGGAAGTGGGATGAAAGGCAAACTATACCTCTAACAGAAAATTGCAGCTCAATCATCACAAGTAAGACATTGGCTAAATTAAAAGATCCAGGGAGCTTCACAATCCCATATGTTGTGGGGAATTTAGAATTTCCTAATTGTTTATATGATCTTGGGGCTAGAATTAACTTGATGTTGACGTCTCTCTTCAAAAAACTTGGTTTAGGGGAAACAAAGCCTACCTCTATGCTTTTGCAATTAGCGAACCACTCAATCAAAATACCATATGGAATCGTTGAAGATGTGCTTGTCAAAGTAGGTAAATTCATCGTTCTAGTGGATTTTGTGGTGCTTGAATTTGAAGAAGACAAAGATGGCTCGTTGATTCTTTAGTGACCATTCCTTAACACAGGTTGAGCCTTATTGAGGATTGGGGATGAAAAGGTGGAGTTCAACATGTTTAAGGCCATGAAACATCCTGTGGAAGAGGAAGCTTGCATGAGGATTGATGTTGTTGATGAATACATCTCAAAAATCAAGAAAGAGGAATGGGAAAATGTTTAATTTTTAGAGTAGCCCAGTGTCGCGAGCTTGATAATTGTAGCGGGGGCAATGATTGAAGAAACCACCAGTGTTGCACCTCATGTTGTGGGCGTGACACTGGTTGAAATCGGATCCAGAACTAAACTTGAAGGGATGTGGTGTGACTATGACACCTGTAGTGGGTGTGACACCTAGTTTTTCATGAATTCTGAACTTTTGTTAAGAAATGACAACCCTACCCCACCATCTATTGAAAAGCCTCCCCAAGTAGAGCTTAAACCACTTCCAAATCACCTAAGATACACCTTTTTGAGAGGGGGAGAGACATTGCAAATCATAATTTCAAACAAACTCTTAAAGGATCAAGAAAAGAGGGTAGTGGAATTGGTGTGGCAAAGAATAAAAGCTATATAGTGGCAAATCTCTAACATCAAGGGTATTAGTCCTTCTATTGTCATGCATAAAATCCACATGGAAGATGGGTTCCGAGTTACAGTAGAGAGGTAAAGGAGACTAAATCCTAACATGAAAGAGGTGGTCAAAAAAGAGATCGGGGAGCTCTTAGATGTGGGAATCATTTATCCTATCTCTGATAGCTTTTGGGTGAGTTTAGTCCAATATGTACCTAAAAAAGGGGGTATGATGGTGGTGGAAAGTAAAGATGGGGAGCTGATTTCAAAGAGGACAATCAATGGTTGGAGGGTTTACAATGATTATAGGAAGCTAGATTCAGCAACAAGGAATGATCACTTCCCTCTCCCATTCATTAATCAGATGTTGGAGCGAATTGCAGGTCATACTCATTATTGTTTCTTTGATGGGTATTCGGGTTATAATTAGATTTTCATCTCTCCAAAAGAACAAGACAAGACCACTTTCACATGTCCTTATGGTACCTTCGCTTATTGGCGTATGCCCTTTGGATTATGTAATGCACCTGCTACATTCCAAAGATGCATGATCGCTATATTTTCATAATGATTGAGGATATTATGAAGGTTTTCATGGATGACTTCTCTGTATTTGGGGATTCCTTTGATCAATGTCCTACTAACCTAGATCGGGTGCTCAAAAGGTGTGAAGACACTAACTTGGTGTTGAATTAGGAGAAGTGTCACTTCATGGTGGATGAAGGGATAGTGTTGGGACATAAAATTTCAAGCAAGGGCCTAGAGGTTGATAGAGCAAAAACTAAAGTCATAAAGAAATTGCCTTCCCCGACTTCAGTAAAAGGAGTTCAAGATTTTTTAGGTCATGTAGTGTTCTATAGGCAGTTTATCAAAGATTTTTCTTTGATTGCTAAACCTCTCACTAACTTAATGATTAAAGATGCTCCTTTTGATTTTGATGATCATTGTTTAGATGCTTTTAAGAGATTGAAAGAAGCCTTAATGTCAGCTGTAATTATCTCTCCTCCTGATTGGGCCCTTCCTTTTGAAATCATGTGTGATGCCAGTGATCAAGCTTTGGGTTGTATATTAGGACAACATATGACAAGAAGCTCCATGTGATTTATTATGCAAGCAAGACATTAGCTGGAGCTCAACCTAATTACACAACTATGGAGAAGGAGATACTGGCTGTGGTGTTTGTAATTGACAAATTTCAATCATATCTTCTTGGCTCGATAGTTATCATCTTCACCTATCATGCAACTTTGAGATACCTTTTTGCTAAGAAAGATGCCAAGCCTCGACTCATTCGATGGGTTTTGCTTTTCTAAGAATTTGATTTCGAGATAAAAGATAAGAAGGGATCAGAAAATCTAGTAGTAGATCATTTGTCTCAATTAAAAGGAATTGAGCACAAGAACAAGGCATCAATAAGTTCTTCCCTGATGAATCTCTCATTCTCATTGAACAAATAAGCACCCCTTCGTATGTGGATGTGGCAAATTACTTGATATGTGGCATTCTACCCCCAGATCTATCTTACCAATAAAAGAAGATGTTCTTATTTGAAGCCAATCACTATCCATAAGATGAGCCTGTCCTTTATAAAATTTATGGGGATGGGTTGATTAAAAGACGTATACCTGAGGAAGAGATGTTAGAGGTACTGCATCAATGCCATAGTTTAGCTTATGCGGGACATTTTGGGGTCACTAAAATCGTTGCTCGAATTTTATAAAGTGGATTCTTTTGGTCTAGTCTATTTCAAGACACCAAGAACTTCATCGCCCATTGTGATCAGTGTCAAAGAGCTAGAAATCTATCAAAGAGGAATGAGATGCCACTTACTTCCATTCATGAAGTGGAATTGTTCGATGTGTGGGGACTTGACTTCATGGGTCCATTTCCCTTTTCTTATGGGAATAAATACATCTTGGTGGTGGTTGAGTATGTATCTAAATGGGTTGAAGCCATTGCCATTCCTACTAATAATGCAAAGGTGGTGATTAGGTTCTTGAAGAAGCTATTTTCAAGATTTGGGGTTCCAAGAGCTATAATCAATGACGGAGGCACTTATTTTTACAATAAAAATTTTGAGTCCCTTCTTAGGAAATATGGAGTCCATCATAGGATTGCTACACCCTATCATCCTCAAATTAGTGGTCAAGTGTCCAATAAAGAGCTAAAAAGAATCCTTTGAGAAGACAGTCAATGGGTCCTAGAAAGATTAGGTGGCTAAGCTTGACGATGCTCTATGGGCATATAGGAAGGCTTACAAAACACCTATTGGTATGTCACCATACAGGTTGGTTTATGGCAAAATGTGTCACCTGTCGGTAGAATTAGAACATAAGGCTTATTGGGCAATATTGCTAAATTTTGAATTAAAGACTGCTGGAAGAAAGAGGCCACTGGACTTGAACAAGTTAGAGGAGATTCGACACTTAGCCTATGAGAATGCCAAGATTTACAAAGAGAAGACCAAGAGATGGCATGATGCTCATATCCTCAAGAAAGACTTCAAGGAAGGAGATTCAATTTTATTGTTCAATTCAAGGCTGAAACTTTTCCCGGGCAAGTTAAAATCAAGGTGGAGTGGATCATTCAAAGTGGCTTGAGTATTTTTTGATGGTGCTTTAGAACTTGAGAATTCAAAGGGGGAAACCGTCAAGGTTAATAGGCATCATCTTCAAGGTCAATAAGCATAGATGCAAACTCTACTATGGTGATATTATGACTCAAGCAAGGGAATCAATCTCCCTGGTTGAAATTTGTCGAAGACCATATCTTTAACGTCTAGCTAATACAACGTTAAAGAAGCACTTCTTCGGAGGCAACCTAAGTCATCTTTTGTTATTTCTTTTCTTGAATTTTATTCTTTTTCTTTAGTTCATTAATTTTGGTTAAGGATTTTTGGTTGTTAATTAGTGTTCATTTGTGATGTTTCACTTTTAGTTCATGGTTTCTTTTAGTTGTTTTCTTGTTTCTTAGGAAACAGAGAATGTTGGAGGTCATTCGAGAGTAATGCATAGTGTAGTGGGCGCATCGTGGGTTGCGGGTGCAACGAATGGGCATGTTGGGCGTGTCGTGGGCGCATTGGCTGTTGTGCTCGCAACAAAGGGGTCAGCAAGTGAGCACGTCACGATCACACTACCTGTTGCGGGCAAGATGACTGGACAAACCAAAAAAAAAATCTCTTTTAAAATGGCATATGAGCAGCCCCACTTCCCATTCTTCTTTTTCTTCCCTAAATTTCTACACATCTCTCTACCTCTTTCCAAATCCTTAATCGTCAATCTCTCAAACCTCTCCAAAATTTCCCATTTCTTCTCTTAAAATCCAACCCAACCCTAAATTCCTTCAAATCATTAAGAATCCATGGCTTCAAGGGTAAAAAATGTGGCTAAAAAGGCTAGCTCAAGGAAAGGCAAAGTAAGAATGGAAGAGGAAGAAGCAAGCAATGTTACCTACAAATTTTGTGCTACTTTCCCCATCTTTAGTGAGGAAGAAAGCAAGAGGTATGCTTCTTTAATCAAATGTACAATGCATTCTTGTAGATATTTAGATAACCATGCTTTGGAAACTATAATTTAAAGGAAAAATTGACAAAATTGTGTGCTAAACTTGGGTGCGGAAAATTTAAATAGATGAAAAATCCTACATTTATGGAATTAACTCATGAGTTTTTCACTACCTTGAAGTATTCCACTTCTAGTGAAAAAATTTTGGAATGTAGGATATTAGGCAAAGAATACCACATTGATTATGATACCATATTTAGAGCTTTTGGATTGCCGAAAGGGGGTAGTACTAATTTTGTGAAAAATTTTGACATCAGTAAATTTTGGAAGAATTATTTATGTTGTGATGTTTGCACACAAATCATAAAATTTCCACCACATACTACATTTTTCAAAGTTTGATGTACATTATAATTTATGCCAAGGCAACCATTGTCATAGGCCATATTGTAACCAGACTTGCTATCTATTTCAAAGTTTTTTATGAGAATAGTCCAGTGATGGAAGAATTGAATGGAGGAAGTTTCATAATAGATGCATTAATTCTGTCTGAGATTATTGAGATTAATATGACCTTGAAAGACTCTGCCACTCAGAAGTGTCAACAGCTAAAAGGCGTGGCGTGTAATTAAGCATTTTGACTACTTCTTTAACTCATGTGGAGGAGGATGAGGATGAGGAGAGTGAAGATGAAGAAGAAGAAGAGGATGATCATGAGCAAGAGGAGGTAAGTTAGAAGTAAGTTCTACAGCGATTGGATGCTTTTGATGAGCATAACTAAAGGGTGAGCACTCAATTGGATGACATGGATTTGCGACTTCGTCATGTGGAGAAGGAGCAATCCTACCAAAGATATAAGCTTTCTAAGTTTTTCGATCAATTAGGCCTAGACATCCCATCTCCTCCACCATCACCTCTAAACCAGCAAGGGTAGCTTCTTAAACCTTTCTCTTATTCATTTTTACACATATTACATATGATCATTTTGTTTGCATATTGGAAATCACATTGGGGACAATGTGATATTCAAGTGTGGGAGGGTGTCTTAGTGTGTTGTGAATTGCAATTTTTTTTATATGTATTTTTTTTGGGGTTATATTGTTATGTTCGGTTGGTGTATAACATAATCATTGTCAACTATAGTTTGAACATTGGACATCATTTTAATTGAAATGGAGTTTAAGCTATAAATTATGCGATTATCTAGTAATCTCTTAATCTAAGAAAGTTTATTAAAATGAATGATTAGTTTAAGAACTCTCACATTTAGATTATGTTTGTTTAGAAATTTTGAACACATTAGCTAACTAATAATTTACCTTTCATAATTTAGTATAACTAGTTAGAAAAGTACCAAAGGATTTTTGTTAATTGGGAATATTATATAGGGAAATTAATAATAAAAAGGGGGTTAGTTAATTTCTTGAAAAAAAAATTGCAAGAAGAAGCGTAAAACGCACTCACAAAAGGAAAAAAAAAGAAAAAAATATTTTTAAAATACTTAGGCACAAAGGGGTTCAATTAATTAATTTATATATATATATATATATATATATATATATATATATATATATATATATATATATATATATATATATATATATATATATATATATATATATATATATATATATAAATTAATTAATTGAACCCCTTTGTGCCTAAGTATTTTAAAAATCCTATTGATTCCCATCGAGCTTAATGGTATTTGGTACTTTTGGAAATTTAATTAGGGTAAAACCGAGGTTGAATCATAATTAAATTAAATATATAAAAAATATTATGTATAATAAATTATAATTAATATTACTTATTAAAAATTATAATAATAAAAATATATCTAAACAAAATAAGTTAATTAGGTAAATATTAATTAACAAATTTGTTAAATAATATTTGAAGTAAAATTTTCAATCTTAATATTTAACTTAATAAGAATTATGTTGTTTGGTAATATATATAGTTTTGTTATGTTACTAACTTATTAGCTTTGAAATATATTGAATTTAGTCAATAAAAATTTTTAAAAATATTAATAAATATAATTTGTCAAATTCGAAAAAAATTAATAATTAAATTATTTATCATATTAAATCTATAATTTAAAAAAAAAAAAAATCGCACAAACATAACATCGTTTTATAGGAAAGTGCCTTAGAAAGGCTGTTGGAGGTTTCATGTTCAATTTTCCATAATTACAATTTAAACTTTTATTTTTTAAATATTGTAAAAAATCAAATCAGAATAAATCATCTGAATTGAACCAGTTAGTGGTCTAGTTCTTAAATTTT
Organism: Reutealis trisperma; assembly: GCA_947687605.1. Classification (NCBI taxonomy): domain Eukaryota; kingdom Viridiplantae; phylum Streptophyta; class Magnoliopsida; order Malpighiales; family Euphorbiaceae; genus Reutealis; species Reutealis trisperma. The sequence continues at coordinate 144,221 of CANTUT010001310.1, forward strand.
TCAGTTTGACTAGCTAGTTCTGTCCGAATAGAACAGCATAGTTTTTTATCATTTTAAGATTTTATTTAAAATATTTATTATTTTAAATTTTTTAAAAATATTTTTAATTTTAATTGTTCACGAAAAGTAATTTCAATTTTAGGTTATTATGACTAGATAGTAATGTCTGCTTGCCACATTGGAAGTATATATATATATATATATATATATATATATATATATATATATATATATATATATATATATATATATATATATCACTGTGTCTTATGCTTTGTAGGACAGCTTGCTTTATTATTATTATTATTTTATATCACATGCACTAATTTCATTATTAAATCCTAATTATTCCTTAAAAAAAATCCTAATTAATAACGTGTCATGTAATCCTAACCTTTGCTTTCTCCTCATAGGCCTTAAAAAAAAATTCCTGATTGTTTTTACTGTCCTAATCTTTTTTTTTTTTATCAACAGGATAATAGCTTAATTATTATATATACGTGTATCCATAATGTGGCAAATTAGTGTTTAAATTCTAATAATAAATTTCTTTCTTTAAATTTTTTAAATAAATAATTAATTATATCATAATTGATGAATTTTAGTTTAGTAATATTAAAATATTAAAATTATAATATTAGTTTTTGAATTTAACTAAATTTTTTATTTCAATATTTCAACTTTATTTTTTATTAATGGAGTGTGATTAACTTTCTTTTTTTTTTTTTTTTTAAATTAGGTTTATTTAACCAGAATTTTTCATCGACCTATTAAAATGGATTGATTTCAACTTTGATACTACGTTGATAAAATGAGAAAAAGAGAATTTTTCTTATATGTGCAAGATATTCTTTTCAATTTTCGTTAATGATAGATTTCAAATATATATTTTAAACAGATTCACCTGCTTATTATTATTATTATGAACAAAAAATATATTATACCCAAAAATATCAATTAAAACTGAAACGGTTTTTCAAAAACACTTAAAATTAACAATACTTAAAAAAAATAAATAAAATAAAAAGGTAAATATTTTACAAAAAAAGTTCTAAAATGGTAAAAAGCCTATTACTAACCACTTCTATAATTATTAATTCGATGCTAATTGATCTGACCAATTACTTTCATAAGTTTTTTAGTGGTGAAACAAATCATGATTTGCAATTCTTTTTTACATGTTCAGACTTAGTGTAAGCATATTCTTCAACTTTATCATGTTTTAATCATGTACTTTAATCCCTTACTTATTAGAATAATGGTAAATTATATATTTGGATTTTTTTTTAAGCATTCAAAAAGAGATTTGAAATTAATAAAATTTAAATTATGACGGTCAAATTTAAAATGATCTTAATCTTGCTACTTTATTAATATTTTGATATTTTTGAAGAATTATCTATTTTAAAAGAGTAAAAAATGAGATATCTTATGTTCAAGTTTTCTAAATTATAAAAAATTGTCATTAATTCAGTGTGAGATGTTAAAGGGAAATATGCTACCCCTGTTATATAGCTTAATGTCTTTGTGTACAGTGTTCTCCTTCTTAATACCAAAATAAATAAACAAATAAATAAATAGAGAACAAGGAGAAACTTCTATTTGCATCTCTTAAACAAATAAATATGGAAATCACAAAATACTAAATTGAATCTATAAGAAAATATATAAGATAAGCCCACAACAAGAAAAACAAATTATAACTGAAAAAAGAAAATTTAAAGAGAAGCATTTTTTTTTTTTTTAAAATGTTCCACGCCTCTGAAGCTGCTACTTGGTGCAATCCAACGAACATTTTATTTGATGCAATATCTGGGTGCATTTAGTAAGCTTGGCAACAAATGGAATCATTTGATTATTTAATATGTACCTAACAAGATAGAAAATTCACCAGAAAAATAGAAACCGTGTTAATTAAAGAAAAATATACGAACAAATGCAAAACAAAAACATTTTGACAACAATAAGGACATACTATGTGAAAACTTAATTAATTACCTCAAACAACCAATTGTATTGACTAGTTCCTTCTTCTTCTTCTTCGAAGAGATCTACTGGTGTTGTTGCTGTTGTTAAGCCATTTGGCCCTAAGATGATATCCTTCACTTTCAACCATCCTCACAAACCATTCTGGTTTTCTTATTCTAAAGACCAGGTATCCCGTTAACAGTCCAAATACTACTCCACTTGCATACCCTGTGAAAACTGATTCCCATCCAAATCCATTTTTAGAATTTGAATCATCTTCTTTTGGTGGGGTTTTTACTTGTTCCCTTTCACCATTATTGCAAGCCTTTTTTAATGCAAATCCACACAACCTTGAGTTTCCTTCATATGAACTACTGTCAAATGTGTTGAACTGCTTTCCTTCAGGTATGGGTCCTTCAAGTTGGTTATATGATACGCGAAAAACTTGAAGAAATGTTAGTTCTACTAACTGTGTTGGAATCCTTCCAGTAAGCAAATTTGAGGAAAGATCTAATGTTTCCAAACTGGTCAAATTCTTGATAGATGGTTGAATTTTACCTGTAAGGGAATTATGAGAAAGATTGAGCAGCTTAAGTGATTTAAGCTTCCCAATTGATTGTGGAATCTTCCCTGTGAATTTATTGCTTGACAAATCAATAGTTGTGAGGATCGTTTGGATTCTTGCCAATTCAATCTCAAACCCTTTCAATGTCAATTCCACTGAATAATCATAAGAGAACATTCCAATTTCTCCCATGTATCCCATATATTGATCAACTTTGATCATTGCCTGAAAATTGTCAAAATATTTTGTTGGCAAAGGTCCAGTGAAGTTGTTGTTGGAGAGGTCAAACATCCGCAGCTTGGGAAATGAATAGTGGGAATTGGAACTTCTTATTGAGCCATAGAGTTTATTTGAATGGAGCACGAGAATTTGCAGTTGTGGAAGATTTTCAATAAAATAGGGAAATGTGTCATTTACTTGATTGTTGCCCAGATCTAAAATTTCCAAATTTGTACAATTGATGATAGATGGTGAGATTTTCCCTTGTAATTGATTGCCATTCAAGTTTAGATATCTCAAGCTATTACCCTTTGAAAATGTTGAAGGAAGAGTTCCGTGAAAATTGTTCCCACCAAAATGCAACACTGAGAGACTATTGCTAAAGTTTCCCAAACATTGTGGGATGATGCCACTTAAGCTATTATTGGACAAGTCGAGAATTTCAAGGGATTGTAGCTTGCAAACTGAAGAAGAAAGTTGTCCATTCAATTTGTTATTGGATGAAAGAATAAGAACTCCCAAGCCCATAAGATTGAAAATTGAACTTGGAATTGGGCCATGCAACTTGTTATTGCTAAGATCAATGTAGTATAGTGAATTGTTTTGGAATTGATCACCAGTATAATCGAAGCTAAGAAGTAGGTTGTTCTGAAGTAGTAAGTACTGCAAACGAGGTAAAGTAAATAGAGAGGATGGTATTGTTGCATTAAGGAAGTTACCATATAAATAGAGTTCAGCTAAACTTAAAAGCCTACCTAATTGAGAAGGGATGGGGCCTATAAGTTGATTGTTTGATAATCTTAAATACTGAAGTTGTGCCAAATTTGCAAGAGAATTAGGAATTGGACTACTGAGATTATTGTTGGAAAGATCTAAATGAATGAGCTTCTTAAGATTTCCTAATGAGGAGGGAATTTGACCACTCAAATTGCTAGATGAGACAGATAATGAAGTTAGCTGCTCAAGATTTCCAAGGGAGGATGGAATAATCTGACCACTAAAATTGTTATATGAGAGGTCCAACCGAGTGAGGTGTGTTAGATTACCAAACAATGCTAGATTAGAACTAATAAAACTACAGTTGCTGAGATCCAATATTTTTAGAGACCTCAGATTAGTAATAAAATTAGGTTCTAAATATATGGGAATTTTTGTCTCAGAAACATCCAAGGCATAGAGGAAAGTACTCCAATTGGACTTTGGAAAAATGCTAGTGAGGTCTTCATTGCCCTGTAAATCAAGATATCGTAGGTGTGGTCTTTGAAGAATATCACCAGGAAATTCCCCTCGCAATCCACAATTTGCGAGTTTGAGAGATGACAAAGAATAAGATAGATTCGTCAAGACATTAGGTGAAACCAAAGACATATTTAGAAAGCTCAAGTCAACTTCTCTTAGATTGGGCAGGTTTTGAACAAGCTTGTTGAACACGATTGTATCGAGTATGAGGTCATTGTTTCCAGAAAAATCAAGTGAAAGCAGATTGGAAGAATGAATGTTTTCTAGGAACTTCACTAGCAATCCATAACAATCGCTGAGTTTGAGAGATGACAAAGAAGAGGACAAATTGATCATGGAATTAGGTGCAACCAAAGACATGTTTACTCCCTTCAAATTGAGTTCTCTTAATTTGGTTAGGTCTTGAGCAAGCTTGTTAAAAGTGCTAGTTTCTATCGTCAATCTGTAGTTCCAAGAGAGATCAAGGGAAACTAAGCTGGATAGATGAGAGATTTCTGATGGAACTCGACCCGCAAAATTCGACTGACTTAAGTTAAGGTGTGTCAATCGCAACAATTGGCTAAATTGAGATGGAATGAGAGAACTATTGAAATCATTGTTAAAGAGATTGAGGTTTTGAAGATGAGAAAGAAAGAAAACAGAGTTATTGGAATAGAAAGTACCATGAAGCATACTGTTAGAAAGGTCAATCCCAATTACATAGCCAGTTTTCAAGTCACAGGTTATCCCATCCCATAAGCAGCAATCTGAACCCTCTTTCCATGAATCTGTCTTGGGATAAGGAGGAATATTATACTCAGGATTTCCATAAGAAGCAGAAATATCTATTGAGAAATGTTTTTTGAATTGCAACAAGGCATGTCTCTGTTCATGGTGGCAAACTAGTTTTGAAACAGAACAAATAGCTTGAAATTGCAAGTGAAATAAAAGGAGACAAAGAAATTGAGTGAGCCAAATACCCATGTTTGTTTACCAAATTTAAATTGGGATAAATTTAGACATTCATCATTGCCATTTATAGAGAAGAAACTGTTCAGTCAACATCAATATGTTTTGTGTGTGAATGTGGATTCATTAACTTTTTTTTGGGTTTCAGTATTTCTCAACCTTTCCTTTTTAACTTTGGAAGAGAAGATTGGAATGTATTGACATTAGGGAAAACCAAGAAATTTATAATTTTCAATAACTTTAGTTTATTTATATTTGTCTTATATTTATAATTTTATTTTTACATATTATATACTATAAAATATCACGCGCATGCATATCAAATGACTAGTGTATATATATATATGTTATTTTATAGTACTGTTTTTGTAAATATTTTAAATTTTGATGGTACTTTTGGACAAAAGTTAGCTTTTGCGTTTAAAAAAAATATAAATACTAGTTTTAGTTATAATTTCAAAAGTTAGTAGTTTGAAAATATAGCCATTAGTTTTAAATTTTTTTTCCCTACTAATATATATATATATATATATATATATATATATATATATATATATATATATATATATATATATATGTTACAGTAAATAAATTCTAGCTTTTAATTATAATTTTAAATATTTTTTTTTACCAAACGTATGTGTCAATTATTGAATATTTAATCGGTTAACGCTTTTTTCAAACCAAAGAAACTAATTAATGACTTTTACAGACATTCTCAAGTATCGTACACGAAATGCTACTAAGAATATATATGCAAGTTTTTCAAATTAATGTTTCTATTAATTTCTAAGTCTTTTTACCTTTAATTACAGTCTAATATTACATGTATCACTATATATATGTCAATTATTGAATATTTAATCGGTTAACGCTTTTTTCAAACCAAAAGAAACTAATTATTGACTTTTACAAATATTCTTAAGTATCGTACACGAAATGCTGCTAAGAATATATATGCAAGCCTTTCAAATCAATGTTTCTATTAATTTCTAAGTCTTTTTCACTTTAATTACAGTCTAATATTACATGTATCACTATATATATATATATATATATATATATATATATATATATATATATATATATATATATATATATATATATATATATATATATATATGCAAGTTTTTAAAATTAATATTTCTCTTAATTTCTAAGTCTTTCTTTACTTTAATTGCAGTCCAGTGTCGCAAATGTCACTGTATATGTATGCAAGTTTTTCAAATTAATGTTTCTATTAATTTCTAAGTCTTTTTACCTTTAATTACAGTCTAATATTACATGTATCACTATATATATGTCAATTATTGAATATTTAATTGGTTAACGCTTTTTTCAAACCAAAAGAAACTAATTATTGACTTTTACAAATATTCTTAAGTATCGTACACGAAATGCTGCTAAGAATATATATGCAAGCCTTTCAAATCAATGTTTCTATTAATTTCTAAGTCTTTTTCACTTTAATTACAGTCTAATGTTACATGTATCACTATATATATATATATATATATATGCAAGTTTTTAAAATTAATATTTCTCTTAATTTCTAAGTCTTTCTTTACTTTAATTGCAGTCCAGTGTCGCAAATGTCACTGTATATGTATGCAAGTTTTTCAAATTAATGTTTCTATTAATTTCTAAGTCTTTTTACCTTTAATTACAGTCTAATATTACATGTATCACTATATATATGTCAATTATTGAATATTTAATCGGTTAACGCTTTTTTCAAACCAAAAGAAACTAATTATTGACTTTTACAAATATTCTTAAGTATCGTACACGAAATGCTGCTAAGAATATATATGCAAGCCTTTCAAATCAATGTTTCTATTAATTTCTAAGTCTTTTTCACTTTAATTACAGTCTAATATTACATGTATCACTATATATATATATATATATATATATATATATATATATATATATATATATATATGCAAGTTTTTAAAATTAATATTTCTCTTAATTTCTAAGTCTTTGTTTACTTTAATTCGCAAATGTCACTGTATATGTATGCAAGTTTTTCGAATCAATATTTCTCTTAATTTCTAAGTCTTTTTTAACTTTAATTGCAGTCCAACATTGCATGTGTCACTGTATATATGGGCAAGTTTTTCAAATCAATATTTCTCTTAATTTCTAAGTCTTTTTTCTTTTTTTTACTTTAATTGCAGTCTACCATTGCATGTATCACTATATATATATACAAGTTTTTCAAATCAATATTTCTCTTAATTTTCAAGTCTTTTTTTTTTTCTTTAATTACAGTCTACCATTGCATGTATCACTGTGTATATATGCAAGTTTTTCAAATCAGTATTTCTCTTAATTTTCGAGTCTTTTTTTACTTTAATTTCAATCTAACATTGCATGTATCAGTAACTATATATATATATATATATGCAAGTTTTTCATATAAGTATATCTCTTAATTTCCAAGTCTTTTTTTACTTTAATTACAGTCAAGCACTGCATGTATCATTGTATATACATGCAAGTTTTTCAAATCAATATTTCTCTTAATTTCCAAATCTTTTAAACTTTAATTGTAGTCTAACATTGCATGTATCACTATATATATATACAAGTTTTTCAAATCAATATTTCTCTTAATTTCCAAATTTTTTATTTTTATTTTTTTACTTTTATTGCAGTCTAGGATTGCATGTACCACTGTATATATAAGCAAGTTTTTCAAATCAATATTTTTTTTAATTTCCAAGTCTTTTTAACTTCAATTGCAATCTATTACTGCACGTATCACTAACCCAATCTTGATTTTTTTTTTTCAAATTAAGAATAAGTAACAAAATTTTGAAAGTTTTTTTTGAACTAATCAATGATTTATCTCTTTTAATGCATCCCATTGCGACTCCAATGGACATTTCAATAGAAAAAATCAATTTTGATCGCTCTTAGTTAATCGTATTTTATTTTTAGAGACCTTAAAATTTTATTTTTCTGTATTATAAAGACAATAAACAGGTTATTGAATTAATCATATTTTCACTAATGAATGAGGCAACATATATACAGCAGATGAGACAACAGAGATCCTAAATCAGTAGACTGATGATACAACAAAAGATCCTAAATTAGTGGGCTGATAAGATATACAACAGCAGATATAAATTAAAATTCAAACAAACACAATTTAAATTTGTACAGATCAGTTCCTAAGATTAAGGAGAGAATTCCTCCAACATATTGTACCCTCAATTTTTTTTTTTTTAATTTTCACGTTAAAGATTTTTTAATAGTGTACAATTGATAAGAAATTTTATAACATTAATTGAAAAATATTAAAAATTTTTTACTAATTTTTTAATGAAAATTATTGGTAATAATCTAAATTTTTTTTTTATTTTATAAAATCTTATTTTGTACGGAAATATATTATTTAATTATTTTTTTACTAAAACGTAATAGAAATTTATATTTTTATTTAATTTTATATATTTTTATGATTTGAAAAATATATTATTAATTGTAATTTTATTTAAATGAGCATATGACTAGTATATGATGGCTGTTGGGTTGCTCATCACCTATATGCTACTGCCAGTCGGATCAACGCTGCTGGGATGACTACGACCTTTATAATGGATTAAGAAAATATATTGGATTCACTACAAAAAAATCACAATTTACCAACAAAATATACTGAAGGAAATAATTTCATTGGTAAATTTACTAAATTACCGATAGAATACCAACGATACATAAAATTTTCTTTTTTTTTTTTATTAATTATTGACTGTTTACTAATACTAATTATCAAATTTTGTTGCTAAATAAGGTGCAAAAAAATAGTGCAAAAAATTAGCGACAATATACTGACAAAAATTTCAGTCGGTAAATTGGAGAACAAAATATTTTTTAATTTACCAACAATTTTGAATTTACTGACTAAAATTTTTGTCATTAAATTTACCGATAAAAATTTTAGTCGGTAAATTAAAAAGCAAAATTTTCTTTGATTTAATTACAAAATCTTTCTAATTTACCCACAAAAATATTGAATCGGTAAATTTACTGACAAAACTTTTAGTTGGTAAATTGGAGAACAAAATATTTTTTAATTTGCTGCAAAAAATTTTGAATTTACCTACCAAAATTTTCGTTGGTGAATTCACTGACAAAAATTTTGATCAGTAAATTAAAAAGAAAAATTGTCTTTGATTTAATTACAAAACCTTTCTCATTTACCAATAAAAATATTCTATGGGTAAATTTACTGATAAAACTTTAAATTGAAGAACAAAATGTTTTTTAATTTACCGACAAAAAATTTTAAATTTACCGGCCAAAATTTTCATTGGGAAATTTACCCACAAAAATTTTAATCGGTAAATTTAAAAGCAAAATTTTCTTTGATTTAATTACAAAACCTTTTTAATTTACCGATAAAAATGTTCCATTGGTAAATTTACTGACCAATATTTCAGTCAGTAAATTATAAAGAAATTTTTTTTTAATTTTTGGTAAATGAAAATTTTGAAGGAAAATTTCACTCCAAATTTTTTACTAATTTTTTTTAAAACAAATTATCGATTTAAATTTAGTTGGTAATCCATTGGTAAATGAAAATTTTGGAAAGAAATTTTCCTCCAAATTTTCATTTGATTTAAAAAAAAATTAACGATAGAAATTTAGTCGGTAATCGGTTAGTAAATAAAAATTTTGGAAGAAAATTTCCCTCTAAAATTTTTCATTTGATTTTTTTAAAAAAATAAATAAATTACTGACAGTAGTTTAGTGGGTAATCTGTCAGTAAATGAAAATTTTGGAGAAAAATTTTCCTCTAAATTTTCATTTGAAAAATTTACTGACTAAAATTCAGCTGGTAAATAGCGTAAAAAAAAAAAGTATAAAAAGGCTATTATTCATGATTTTTTCCATACTTCTGTTTTCTTATCTTTTTCTCTTTCTCTTTTATTCTCTATATTTCTTACAAATAAAATTTCTTTTTCTTTCTTTCTCATTTAATTATTTCTTCATTTTCTTTTTCATCACTTAATATTACCATACTTTTTAATACTCAAATACTCTTTCTTTCTTATTCTTTTTTTTTTTCTATTTTATTTCTTAAATTTCAAACCCTTCAATACAAAAATTCTATTAAATTTATTTCAATTTCTTTATTTTTTTAGTTTTTATAATTTATTATTTGCTATCTTAAATTTAATTTTTGATTAAATTTTTATATAAATTTAATAAACTAAAAAATAAATTTAATAAATTATTTATCTTACCTTTTCTTTTTTACTCTTATTATTTTCTCTCTTAATTTTAGTTTCATTTCATTTTTTTTGTAGTTTTGAAATATAATTTTAATTTAGTTTTTTTTTAACTTAGTCATTTTTTATATTCTTTAAGCTTCCTAATTTATTTATAACTTTTTATTTCTTAATTTTCATGTTCATTCTAAAAATTTTAATTTTTTAAATTATTATTCTTATTTTTTGAAGAATATGTATTTAAAAAAAAATAGAATTTTATTGACAGATTACTGACAAAATGTTTTATTTTTTAAAAATTAATTTATAAAATTACAGACGTATTACCGACAAAATATTTACTTTCGAAAAATATTTATTTAAACTTTACTGATAAATTACTGACTATTTTTTTATTTTTTAAAATATAAAAATTTACTGATAAATTACCAACTAAAAATTTAGTTGGTAAATTGTCCCCCTACAAAAATTCTGTCGATATAAATTATTTTACCAACAATGTAAAAATAATTTAAGGACTAAAATTCCGTCGGTAATTATCGACGGTTTTATATTTAGTTGGTAAATTATGTTATTAACAAGCTAAATACCGACTTAATTTTTTTGTCAGTAAATCGTTGCTATATGTATTACCGACTACAAAAATATAATTTACAGACAAAATTTATAGTTTGTAAATTGTATTTTTTTTGTAGTAGGATAGGGGGATCGGCTCCCTATATTGAGAATTAGTATGGTACTGTGGACTGTGTTTTATCCTTGTATGATTTCATGATTTGTCTGTCTATTTGGCATAGTGCATTAGCATTATGATTGTTGAGTAGTATATTATATTACGATCTATATATCTCATTGAGTCGAATGTTCATTCCTATTCAAATTATTTTTTAGGTTGTGCAATGTGTTCGTGAAGAAATTGTAAATTGAATTATGCTGCCTTTTGCCTTTCTACAGTATTCTATATTTAAGTATTGAGTTGTGTAAATAATATTTGTATATTATTTTAAATTTACCGGCCAAAATTTTCATTGGGAAATTTACCCACAAAAATTTTAATCGGTAAATTTAAAAGCAAAATTTTCTTTGATTTAATTACAAAACCTTTTTAATTTACCGATAAAAATGTTCCATTGGTAAATTTACTGACCAATATTTCAGTCAGTAAATTATAAAGAAATTTTTTTTAATTTTTGGTAAATGAAAATTTTGAAGGAAAATTTCACTCCAAATTTTTTACTAATTTTTTTTAAAACAAATTATCGATTTAAATTTAGTTGGTAATCCATTGGTAAATGAAAATTTTGGAAAGAAATTTTCCTCCAAATTTTCATTTGATTTAAAAAAAAATTAACGATAAAAATTTAGTCGGTAATCGGTTAGTAAATAAAAATTTTGGAAGAAAATTTCCCTCTAAAATTTTTCATTTGATTTTTTTAAAAAAATAAATAAATTACTGACAGTAGTTTAGTGGGTAATCTGTCAGTAAATGAAAATTTTGGAGAAAAATTTTCCTCTAAATTTTCATTTGAAAAATTTACTGACTAAAATTCAGCTGGTAAATAGCGTAAAAAAAAAAAGTATAAAAAGGCTATTATTCATGATTTTTTCCATACTTCTGTTTTCTTATCTTTTTCTCTTTCTCTTTTATTCTCTATATTTCTTACAAATAAAATTTCTTTTTCTTTCTTTCTCATTTAATTATTTCTTCATTTTCTTTTTCATCACTTAATATTACCATACTTTTTAATACTCAAATACTCTTTCTTTCTTATTCTTTTTTTTTTCTATTTTATTTCTTAAATTTCAAACCCTTCAATACAAAAATTCTATTAAATTTATTTCAATTTCTTTATTTTTTTAGTTTTTATAATTTATTATTTGCTATCTTAAATTTAATTTTTGATTAAATTTTTATATAAATTTAATAAACTAAAAAATAAATTTAATAAATTATTTATCTTACCTTTTCTTTTTTACTCTTATTATTTTCTCTCTTAATTTTAGTTTCATTTCATTTTTTTTGTAGTTTTGAAATATAATTTTAATTTAGTTTTTTTTTAACTTAGTCATTTTTTATATTCTTTAAGCTTCCTAATTTATTTATAACTTTTTATTTCTTAATTTTCATGTTCATTCTAAAAATTTTAATTTTTTAAATTATTATTCTTATTTTTTGAAGAATATGTATTTAAAAAAAAATAGAATTTTATTGACAGATTACTGACAAAATGTTTTATTTTTTAAAAATTAATTTATAAAATTACAGACGTATTACCGACAAAATATTTACTTTCGAAAAATATTTATTTAAACTTTACTGATAAATTACTGACTATTTTTTTATTTTTTAAAATATAAAAATTTACTGATAAATTACCAACTAAAAATTTAGTTGGTAAATTGTCCCCCTACAAAAATTCTGTCGATATAAATTATTTTACCAACAATGTAAAAATAATTTAAGGACTAAAATTCCGTCGGTAATTATCGACGGTTTTATATTTAGTTGGTAAATTATGTTATTAACAAGCTAAATACCGACTTAATTTTTTTGTCAGTAAATCGTTGCTATATGTATTACCGACTACAAAAATATAATTTACAGAAAAAATTTATAGTTTGTAAATTGTATTTTTTTTGTAGTAGGATAGGGGGATCGGCTCCCTATATTGACAATTAGTATGGTACTGTGGACTGTGTTTTATCCTTGTATGATTTCATGATTTGTCTGTCTATTTGGCATAGTGCATTAGCATTATGATTGTTGAGTAGTATATTATATTACGATCTATATATCTCATTGAGTCGAATGTTCATTCCTATTCAAATTATTTTTTAGGTTGTGCAATGTGTTCGTGAAGAAATTGTAAATTGAATTATGCTGCCTTTTGCCTTTCTACAGTATTCTATATTTAAGTATTGAGTTGTGTAAATAATATTTGTATATTTACATATTTGTATTATTATTCTAGAACTCCACAATGTTACGTCTAAAATCTGTATTTTCTTTTATTGTCAGCTATAATATATATATATATTCTGAGTTGAGAAATTGTTTGGTCAAGCAGAAACTAATTATATAGTATTTAATATTTTGAAATGATCTTATTAGCCTAGTGTGGCATTAATGTGATGGATGTTGATTGGTTCTGCTTAACATATGGGCCCATAGCCCTATTATGTGATAGTTTTATCATTTAATTGGTTGTCTGACTTATTACGAGTACTGGTAGCCACTTGCATCATTCCATATCCTAATGTCGGTTACGTGCCCTTGGATTCGGGTCGTGACATTATTGAAGTTATATAAAAAGGAAATAACTCATTTATGCATCCCTAAAGTTTAATTTTTATACATTAAAAATTTTTTGTTACACTAATTTAAAAATATTAAAAATTAATTATACTAATTTTCTTTTTGAAAATTATTGAAGTTAGTAAAAAAAAAAAAAAAAAAACTCATTTAACATCCCTAAACTTGAAGTTTTATATTTTTTCCGTTCCAAAAAGATTGTTTGCGCACTCTAAAATAGATAGAAGTATTTGTGTATTTTATTTTTATTAATTAAAAAGTGTAGTACTTGTCTATTCTTAAAATTAATAAAAAAAAAGTAGTAATAAATAAGTATAAGTAAGGGTATGAGCGGAAAATATAATAAAATTTATGAGTTTGTAAGTTTTCTTAAATTGTGTTAGAAAAGAAAATGAACAACTTTTTTAGAACAGAGAGAATATATTTAAAAAAATGTAATTTTTCAACAGTAAAGCAATATTATAGTAATTAATACACTATCATTATATAATTTTTAACCAATTTTTCTTTTCAATTTCAAAATTTATTTGAAAATTTGTAATGAAACAAATGCAAGTTAATGATTTGAGCTAAACTATTTAGTCTCTGTCAAATTTTTGGAGGTTTGGCAAATTAAAATGGAGGAATTATTTAAACTATTAAAATGACCCCACCGATCCAAAATTGTCTCATGAAAAAAATTATTCAATTTCTATTCTTTAATATATTATTTCATGGCTACTAGGTTTGCATTTTACATTTATAATTAAATTGAACATTTAATTTTTATCTCATGAAAATATAGAATATTTCTAATATATATATGTAAACACCCATTCTTGTATAATATGTTTTGTTTCGAATTTACGCTTAATAATGCACTATAAAACTTAATTAAAATTTTCATTATTCTAAATATATATATATATATATATATATATATATATATATATATATATATATATATATATATATATATATATATATATATATATATATATATATATATATATAACATTTGATTTTGTGGACATCCCACTTATTTTATTTGAAAAAGTGATTTTGACAACAGTAGACATTTTTTCTCCCTAAAAAGATACATTATGCTAGCATTAAAAAGATCATTAAGCTTAATAAATAGTACAAATACAATGGAAGCCCAAGAAAGCCACAGGCAAAAGCCTGTTAATAAACCTCTTAATTAAGGAATAATCAAAGATAATTATTATACAAGTCTCCTCTTAATGGAAATATAAATTATATAAAAATACCTTATTATAGTATATTAAACGCATTCAAATCACTCATACTAAATAAATCAAATATCAAATTCAAAACTATTGTAGAAAGTAGAATTACTAATCTTGGGACTCGAGAATAAGACTGATTAATGAGTTTGTTTATACTAGCGCATAAAACTTAAGGCTCAAGAATTTGGCTTGAGAATTGACTAATTAATTTAGGCTTGTAGGTAATAAAATCATATGGAATCAGGTCAGTGATTAAAAAGCCCTAAGAAGAGTCCAAAGTCCAAGAAGGAGAAACTAGCTTCACACAGCTGGCAGGAGCTGGAGTTTAGGGTTTTCTAAGTTCTCATAAATACCCTTTTAAATGCCATTGTGGAATCATCACTGACTTTAAGACAAATGCAAAATTGTCTCATTGATTTCTAGTGATCACTATTGTTGATGGTCAAGGCTTGGCCTATATACATTTTTCTCTCGGTTTGTGATTTTCAAGGACCTATATACCAAATCCCTAATAATTGACGATTGACGGTTCTCACAGACTTATATATTTCCCTTTTTAGGTTACTTTTGTATATACAAACCTTTAAATTTGTTGTTGATGGGATGTTTTAAGCCTTATATACATCAAATCTGGATTTTTATTCTTATTGTTCATACAGATATAGAAATACCAAAAATAGTAGTTTTTCAATCACTGTTTTCTAAAAAGAGTGCTTGTACTTTTCTTTGGTTCCACAAAAGGTACCTAAAAGTCATTATTTTATTCATCAATTCTAGAAATAGTACAAAAATAGTCATATCAAATAGTACAATTTTCCAGATTATATCAGTACTAAGACAGAAACCCATATAAAAACAATCTAAAGATATTTGTTGCATTTTCTAGACATTTTTGCACAGAAATATATTTTTGGCACTCTTAGTGGGACTTTCTTGTTTAAGAATATGTCTAAGTCTAGAAAGAAAGAGACTTTGGCAAATAGTTTGGCTTTATCAGTCGATGCTACTACTCGAAGCAAACTGATCTTGTGGTAGAGAATATTACTGGTCAAGTGACAGAAGGCATACCACACTAGGGGCAACAAGGACAATTTAGTCGAGATTCCTCCCTAACTGCTGAGAATGTTCGGCCGATTCTAGATCCAGAGTATAATATGGTAAATGATTCCCCTAAGGCCAATGATTTTAAGTCAAGCTAACCATTTGGCTGTTGTTAAAGGGGTGGAACATATTGCTACAATTATGAGGCCCTTAGTAGATGAAAACCAAATAGTGTAGCACACCATTGATTGGTCCCTTGATTGCTTCACAACGATATTATCCCGTTTCGCCAAACTTATGAAGGGCAAAATGAAGACATGGTTGGAAGAAGAAACTTTGGGGAGCAATTATGAAGGAATGCTCCAGATAACAGAAGAATTGAGCCTCGAGATGAGCTTAGATATGGTGAGTTCAATTTACCAAGAAAAGGGGAAAGGATTGGCTAGGATGGGCAAAGTGACTGGTATCTAGGCCAATTCAATTTTGAAGACAACCGTCCTTAAAATATCGGCATTACAATAAGCGTAGATATGATAGGAGGGTTTGAACCAGAGTATTGACAATGAAATGATAGGCAGCCGAACCTTGGTTATGGTAATAGATAAGTGAATGAAGAGAAATGGATGAAGACTATCATACTAATCAGTCAATGGACAATGACTTGATGAGAGCCATGTGAAGAATAGGAGTGGACTTCAGAGATAGACCGAGTATACCCTTTTCCTCGGGGGTTCAAAGTTCTAGAATTTATTATCTTTTCTGGTGAAGACAACTTAAGTACTATGGAACACATCTCCAGGTTCACTAAGTATGGAGAAGCTTTGGCTAAAGATTTTCTTAAGCTGCAGCTATTTGGGAATTCTCTTACCAAAATTGCTTTCACTTGGTACTAATCTAAGGGCAGACTCCATTACTACTTAGAGGCAGATGTTGGAGAAGTTCCACACCGAGTTCTATTGCACCCCACCAACAATCACTTTGGCCAATTTGGCTCGGGCGTATTAAATGCCTGGGGAATTGGCCGAGAAGTACGTTGATCGGTTAGAAAAATAAAAGTGTACTATAATGCAAACATCTTTAAGTAAGAGTTAGTCAGCCTTACCTTCCATGGCATGAACATAACTATCAGAGAACACTTTCAAGGTCATAGATTCAAAGACTTTTATGACTTATTGGTTTAAGTTAATGGGTACTAGAGACTCCTGAAGGAGAAAGATCAGAGGAAATCCTCACCCAATGGGACTTATTATAAAGAACATATTAAAGTCTCCAATATTCAAACTGAGGAAGATTTAGACTTAGATGATGAGGTTGGTTTGGCTGAACTAAAAATTGGTGGTGCTTATGAGTGTTCAACCCTAAATAAACCTTCAGCCTTTAAGAAGAAAGTGGTAGAGCCTAATAAGATTGCTAAAGAGTACTCATTTGACCTCACAAAAGCCGATGAGATTTTCATTGTTTGTTGAAGGACAATTAAGTCACTTTATTGGCTAGGCATATTATTCCACCTTTTGAGGAGAGGGCAAAAAAAGAACACTGTAAATGTCATAATTCCTTTAAGCATAGCACTAACAATTGTATTGTTTTCAGGAACACCCAGAAGGCAATCAATAAAGGCTAATTGTCATTCCTTGGGAAGGGCAAAACACAAGTAGAGAATAATCCTTTCCTAAAGGGGCAGCAGCAGCTTATGTGGTAGAGATAAACATGATCGATCTTCAAATCCTTGGATCTAGACACCAGCAGAAGAGTCTAATGGGGTGGCCAATGGAGAAGGTAGACATTCAGGAGGACGCTTAAGGAAAAAGTCCAATTATTAGGTCATCAGTTGCTAAACCAAAGTCTTTTAAAATAGCTAAGCCACCTTAAGTGCTAGATGCAAAAGCTGGGACATGTCTCGTCTGCCCATCTTGCAAGTTTGAGTTATAAGTAGTACCTAATAGGAAAGAAACTAGTACAATAGTCTAAGAGTGAGCTCAGGTGCAGCGAACAATAAAGAGAAAGGAACTTGAGCTAGCCCGAGTAGCATAACCTAAGGTGCTACTTGATAGGCAAAAAAGAATGGAGGCATAAGGCATAAGATTGACCCCAGACAATTAAAAGGTTAATCCCTCCACCGAGGAATTCTCTCGGTGGTCAAACATTATAGGTTCCACCTACTAAGGCTCCTTTTAGGGTAAGGAACAGAGAAAAGCTACTGAATACATTCAAACCAAGGCCTCAGTATGTTAAGAGGTGGGAAAATCCCTCCCTTCCTAATCAACCTAAAGTGTTGTTAACAGATAGTGTTCTTAACAGACTCGGCCAAAGACAAAAAGGAGGCTGATGTTGATTAAGACATAAAAAAGAAGATATTGCATAGGCAAATGCAAGCTGAAGATGCTGAATTAACTGCTAAAAAAAAAGGCAAAATAGTAATTTTAGCCAATTAGGAAAGGCAAGAACAACAGGAACAAAGTTCGGCTATCAAGCAAGTTAAATAAAGGCTAAAAGCTCAGTTTGAGTAGAAATCCGTGGAAGCCGAAGTTAGATTGCAAGAGGATAATGAGAAGAGGCTGGTGCTTAAGGTAAAGCTTTACTACCCAATATTGAAGCCCAAGCCATATCTAGTAAAAGAGGTTGGCATAGTAAACAAGAAGAGCAAAATTTGGGTGCCAAAACAAGATCGACATAATGAGAAAAAACAAAAGGAGCTGATCATGATAGAAGCTCTGGATGAAGAGGATATGGCATTGGAAGATGATTTTATTAAAGAAAAGATGGTGGAGTTAAAAGTATTTGAAGAGGATAACGGTATCAAACTTATGGAAATATAGTCTCAGACATAAGCTCTCTTTTATTCTATAGGTAACATCAATATGGTTACCATCTTGCCAAATGATTTTCTCCTAAAGCCTGGCTAGCAATCCACTTTGGATAGAGACATATTGGAAGCTGAACATTCTGAAAAGGGTGAAGAGGTTTAGCAATCAGTCATTTTAAAAGAGCCAACTTTTTCCTTAACACATCATATTTGGCCCTTGTACATAAAGGTTGAAGTGAACGGCATACTTATTAATCTAGTCCTGTGGATAATGGAGCTGAAATGAATATCATGACACTAGTTCTTTTAAAAAAGCTTAGCCTAAGCAAGGATGACTTAGAAAATGCTGATGTTCCCATGACCAACTTCATTAGGGAGAAACTATAGCTGAAGGATTCTTAATAGTACAAATGAAAGTCGACCGTGAAACTTTGCCTGAGGGAATGTTTATGGTAGATGTGAAAAGTAGCTAAAACATTATATTGGTTCATGATTTGATCCACCCCAACAAGTGCATTCCTTCTTCAATGCATTAGAATTTAATATTGTTCAGGAAGAGCTATGTGGAGATTATACATGCTAATGCCAATCCATTAAAAAAGGAACTGGGTATGGAAGACTCTCTATTTTATGAGCCTCAGCTCAAGTTACTGAGATAATGTCCTAAAATGGCATGAATATAAAGAAACAACTTAAGCTTACTGTATTGGACTAATCTAGGATCTTAGTAGGTGAAGTATCAAAGCCTTCATTAGTTTGGCTCAATAACCAAGCATCTCCTCCTAGTTACTTTAATGGATATGTCCAAGCTTTAATGGATATGTCCCAATAACTTTAATAAATATGCCCAATCTTCAGAAGAAGTTTTTGAAGAAGATAAAGGGGTTGTTTAGAGAATGGGAGGTGGCTATAGTCGAGTGCACGTATAAGGATGAAGTGTAAGATCCAGCAGGCAATTACCATTGAAAGATCTGAAGCTAGCCTCCCAAAAGTTACAAGATGAACCTACAAAGGTCTAAGACCCTTTAAAGGAAGTTAACCTTAGGACTGAGACCAATCCATGGCCAACATTCATCAATGCCAAATTGAATGCCGAGTTTAAGGCGAAGCTGATTGCATTATTAAAGGAGTACAAAGATTACTTCGCCTATAATAATGGTGAGATGCTTGGTTTAGATTAATCTTTGGTTGAAGATCGGTTGCCAATAAAGCCAGGATATAAGCTGTTTAAGTACCCATGAGATGAATGTCTAAGGAAATAGAGGAGATAATGCAAGAAGAGATCAAAAAGCTTCTGGATGCTGGGTATATAAGAATGCTACATTTGTAGAATGGTTTTCCAGCATTGTTCTAGTGATCAAGAAAAATGAGAAGTTGAGAATCTGTGTAGATTTTAGAAATCTTAACACAGCAACTCCTAAAGATGAGTACCTAATGTCGATCTTAGACATATTGATAGATTCTACTACATGCAACATGATAATTAGTTTAATAGATGGGCACTTAGGTTATAACCAAATCAAAATTGCTAAGGACAATATGAGTAAGACTTCTTTCAGATGCCCTGGGTGGTTATACGAATGGGTGGTCATGCTATTCAGCCTTAAAAATGCTAGGCTACTTGTTAGCATGCTATGAATGTTATATTCCATGACATGATTAGGAAGTTCATGGAAATATATATTGATGTTGTGGTTATTAGGTCTCAGCAGGAAAAGCAACATTTGGCCAACCTTCATAGAGCTTTAGAGCGAATAAAGGAGCATAAGCTGAAAATAAATCCTTTGAAGTGTGCATTTGGAGTGTCGGCTAGGAGCTTTTTCAGGTTTTTAGTGCATCAAAGGGGGTAAAAATGGATAAAAATAAATTAAGGCAACTATTGAAGCACCAACTCCTCGAACTAAGAAAGAGTTGCAGCAGATCAGGTAGATAAACTTTTTGAGAAGATATATTGCAAATGCTACAGGTAAAATTTAGTCTTGGAAGGACTTTTGAAGATAGAAAATGTCAGTGAGTTTGTCTGGATTGCAAAACATTAGGCCGTGTTTGATGAGATCAAGGCCTATCTAACAAAACCTCTAGTTAGGACTCTGCCAAGGCCGAATCAGCCCTTCATCTTATATATTTCGGCCTCAAAAGATTATATTGGAAGTATATTAGCTTAAGAGCAAGGTGGTTTTAAGCGGGCAGTATACTACCTCAGCCGATGCTTGGCAGCAACTGAGATCAAATATACATTAGTCGAAAAGTTGTGTTTGGCCTTATATTTCTCATGCATTAAGCTAAGTTACTACATGCTCCTTGTGGTTATCTTAGTCATAAGTAAGACCCATATCTTCAAGTATATATTGTCTCAGCCATTTTAAGGATAAAATGGGTAAATGGGTCGTGGCTCCATTTGAGTTTACTTTGCAATATGTGCCCTAGAAGCCATTAAAAGATAAGCACTGGTCGATTTCTTATTTCATTATCTGACCAATGGGAAATAGTGGAAGAGATCAATTGTGTGTCTAATTGTAACTAGCAAATGTGGTTTGACAGGTCAAGAACAGCTAGCTTAGTTGGCGTAAGCATAGTTCTCACTTCATATGGAGGTATCTCTACCGAGTTGGGTTTTGTGCTTCGCTATCTGTGCTTAAATAATCTAGCCAAGTATAAAGCTTTAATTATTAGACTGAAGATTCTAGCCGAGCTTGGTGTTTAGTCAGTAGATATTAGGGAAGAATCATTGCTAATCGTCAAGCAGATGTCAGGTGAGTACAATTTTCAATCAATAGCTCTTTGGCCTTATTGCAATAAAGTTATGCACCTCTTGGATAGTTTTGAGCGCTTCTCATTAGAGTATGCTTTAAGGTTTGAGAAGAGGAAAATAGTTAGCTGGCTCAGAGGGCATCTAGTTATTTGGCATAGTTTAGTGAAGTCCCTTTGGAATACAATTTGATCTCAGTGTTGTGCATAAATGGGATAGATCAGCCAGAAAAGCAAGTCATGAAGCACTAGGGGATATTTGCCATTGATGTATCAATGGATTGGCAAGCTAAAATTATTAGTTATTTGAAGGATCCATCCTTAGGCCCAGGTCATAAAATCAAGCTGATTGCACAAAGGTTTTAGGTAGATAGGGGAGAACTATATAAAGAGCACCTAAGTGGGGAACTTTTACTATGCCTTGTCCCAAAGGAAGCAATGTTGGCTATGGCTAAGGTTCATGAAAGTGTAATTGGCGCTCACCAATTTTGGAAAATGATGAGGCAATTTCTCAAGCACTATAGGTTCTGGTGGCCAACTATAGAGAAAGATTACTATAGTTATGCCAAAGGGTGTAAAGCTTGCCAAAGACATGGATCGATTCAGTAAGTTCTTGCTGATAAGCTACATTCGGTCATTAAATCATGGCCATTTAAAGGATGAGCTATTGATATTATTGGAAAAATATATCCACCATCTTCCAAATAGAGTTCCTTCATCTTAATGGTGGTCAATATTTTTCAAGGTGGGTTAAAGCAATACCATTAAAAGTGGTAAATCAATAATTAGTCATTAAATTCTTTAAGGAATACATCTTTCAGTGGAGCAATTTGCCTAAAACAATTACGATTCACCACAAGATGGTCTTTACTGGGGATGAAATGAAAGAGTTCTATAAGGAGTTTGGTATCAAATTGATCCATTCTACACTAGACTATACACAAGCTAATTGTCAAGTCTAGGTAATGAATAAGTTAATTAAAGTCAATATTTAGAAAATGGTGGATGATAATCCCAAGTTTGGCATGACTTATTAAGTGAGACCTTGTGAGCTCTCTGAACAACGCTTAGAATGGCCACGAGAGCAACTCCTTATAAGCTTGCATTTAGGCATAGTGCAATGATACCTGCCGAACTAACAGTGAAATCCCTTTGAAGAAGGTTCCAAGATGAATTAATGGCTGACTAATACACTCAAGTTATGTTAAAAAAAAGGGTGACCTTGACTATAATCAGCTTGCCACTTTAGACCGAATTCAAGCACAAAAAAAGAGAGTTGAACGAGCATATAATTATGAACCCTTAATTTTACACCTCATCATCTTGCCTGCAGCTTGACACCTGCTAAGATTAGTATGCTACACAGAATTAAGACAGCAGTCCCTTTGCCTATAAATAGCTTATCCATTTCTTCATTTCACTACACCCCTTGAGTTAGAGTTGATCTTCTAATTCCTCTCTTATTCTCCCTCTAATCACTCTCTAATTAATTAATCTTTTTAATTAATTAATTAATTATCTCACCCCTAATCAAGTTAATTAATCTTTTTAATTAACTAAAATTCTTTTTTTAAAAATTAATCACTCAATTAATTAATTAATTAATATTTTTAATTAATTAATTCTTTCTTTTTTTCAAAATCAAGTTAATCTTTTTCTTTAAATCCATCTTTCATCTAAATTAATTAATTAATCATTTTAATTAATTAATCCATCCATCTTTTTTCATCACATTAATTAGTTAATTAATCATTTTAATTAATTAATTAATCCTTTAATCAATCCAATCCCTCTATCTCGATAAAATGGAACTTTAGTCCAGTAAAACTCTCTGCCCTCTAAAAGCAAAGGTATCAGCCTATTTTTCTCACCCACAAACCCAAATCAAATCAATCAATCAAGTTAACTCCTAAACCCCTCCACTTAATCATGGAATGAATTACGTGAGTTTTGATCCCCATTCAATGGGGTATGTAGGCACATTTGGAATTTAAATCTAAACCTCAAATCCAATCACAAAAATTAATTTTATTTTCCCATGCATCCATATTATGTCATGTTCATGTATTTTATTTATAATTGTCATCTTATAAATATCATCCATGAAATTATTTTTCAAAGTTAAATTAAGCTTAAAAGCCAAATCGTGATTATTTAAAACAAAAAACTTAGTCCCCAAACTTAACCTAATTTGAAGACTAGTGATTTTTATCCTTGGGTAAATTAATTGCAAAATTAATAAATTGGAGTCAATTTGGATTTTTTCCGTAATGTTTTTCCAACTAAGTAAAATTAAGGTGGCAACTCCTAAAATCATTTTCAAAATCAACCAATCCAAACCCTAGAGTTCCATCGCAAGTCTAAATCCCAAATGAGCATCTCGATTCCCTCTAGTAGATCGGGCTGGTGCTCGGGTTAGGCCTCACAATAATAAAAGAGTTTGGTCTAAAGAATTCAAAATTAGCGATCTATTTTGGAAAGTTATTTCACCAATAGGATCAAAAACCCCAAAGCTTGGTAAGTGATAGCAAAACTGGAAGGGCCTTTCAAAATTAAAGAAATAAGAGGTAATAGTGCCTATCCACTATTTGATCCAGATGGCAAATTTCATTATCGATCAATTAATGACAAGTTTCTTAATTCTTATACCATCTCTTTGGGATGGTATAGATCGTTCTGTTTCTAAAAGATAATTGTAATTGGTTGAACAATTTGTTTAAATCTGGCCAAAAATTAGTATTTATAGGCCAAATATGATTATGTTAATTCAGCTAAATTTAAATTATGTAAGTTCAGACTATTATATGAATGAAAGTTCTATACATTTTGCATATCAAAATTGCATCACATATAACAAAAAGATCAGTTTATGGTCACCAAAAGAAAAAATGAACATAATCAAATAACAAGTTAACCACATCATAAACAGCTGATAAAAAATTTTTGGTAAAAATTCTTCCTGGTAATCAGCCTTATGGTTGTATTTGCAATAAAATTGTTCAAAATATTCAAAAGCGGCCTTGAGGGCCATGTCCAATTCTCCTAACATATATTACAGGATTGAAAAAAGATCATCAAAAATCCTTTTGATTTTAGCTTGGTGACACTGGGCAATTGTGAGCTGGGTTTCAGTAGCTTGCATGATTCTTAAGAGTGATCTTCTCAAAGCATCAAGCCCTTCAAGATCAGTCCCGGTCTTCTTCACAAGTTTGGCATTTTGTTCTTTTAGCCGATCAATGTTAGAGTGTTGTGCTTTCAGTTTGTGAAGTTCAATTTTTAGGCACTGTATCTCACTAGCCAAGTGTTGTTTCTACTAGACAAACTCCTTGTTCTTTAAGGATGCCTCCATTCCAAACTTTTTCATGTCCTGAATGTTTTTTATCAACATTGACAAATTTTCTCTAAAGTACTTTTGTGTTGATCAATAATTTCTTGAGCAGTTCATTAATTCTAGATGTGAGCTGATAAGTCTTTAAAAAATTATCAATAGAGACTTTCACGCTGACATTAAAATGGTTAAGAGTAACATGATCATGAACAAAAGCTAGGAAGTAGCATGATCATAAACAAAAGCTAGGGACATCCTTAAAGTAGTCATAGCAGAATCATCTACTAGCAAAGTCGGACCCTTGCTTTTTAAAGGAGTAGATGATGTTGATATGTTTCTCGACTTCTGGGGCAAGATTCACGGTCACTTGAATAGATTCATTAGATATAGGCTGGCTTGTAATATGCTGATATTCAACTAGTATGACCTATGGGTTGTATTCTGAAATGATGTTAGACATAGTGTCCCCATCCTCTTCCTCTTCTTCTCTTTCTTTCTCTTCTTCTCTACCTTCACCTTTGGTGCATTTTCATAATGAATTTGTGTTTCTATAGTTGGAACTTTGGTTTCAACTTGCTCGGTCTAAGGAGCGAGGAAAAGTTTAACATGAACCTATAAAAAAAAAGGGGGAAATATAATATTATATATATATATATATATATATATATATATATATATATATATATATATATATATATATATATATATATATATATATATATATATATATATATATATATATATATATATATATATATATATATATATATATATATATATATATATATATATATATATATAGGCATAATGATATTTTGCCCCTTATACTTGTCACGATTGGTCATTTTGCCCTCGCAGCTTTAAGTTGAACCAATTTACGCCCCCATCTTGCTAAATCATAAGTCAGACCCCCCTATTCAGCTAGTAGCAAATCGAATAGGGGTCACACATAAATGAGGCAAGTGACAAGTGAATATAAAATCTGACATGGATTAAAATTAGTTGACGTGGATTACATTGATTTTTTAAAAAAAAAATAAAATTAAAAACTTAAAAACCCACCCAATGGTAAAATCCTAAGCCACCTCTTTTATTGAAATCCCTAATCTCTCATTTTTCCTCTTACCCTCTCAATCTTTCTCGTGTTCTGACTCTCTTTCCTTCTCTCTTTTGGTTTCTCTGTCAATCAAAGTTTTATTTCTTTCTCACATTCTCATGCATTTTTTTTTTGCATTTATTTTTTGAGTTTAAAATTTTTGACATCAATATTTTGTCTTGATTTCTCAGACATGGAGCAATTCCCAATAGAGTACTCGATACCCCTTTGTAATTATGGTTAAGTGGTAGTGATGAAAGCTAGTTGGATTGACACAAATCCAGGTAGACTATTCTTTGGTTGTGCTGATTATCAGGTTAGTTAGTTTGTTTGAGTTTTGATTTGACAAAAATAGGTTAAGGTTATGTATATAAAAAATGGGTTTAGTGCATGTTTTTATGAATTTGTGAAAAAAATGATATTATTTGTTAGTGAAAAATGGAACTTGGGTCTATGCATGTTTGCCAAAAATAAAAACTTTGGGTTATATGTTTAATGATTTTTGGTTGAGAGGATGTATGAGTTTGACAGAAAGGGTTTTATAATTAGTGTCTGCATTGAAATTGGAAGCATAACATTACTAAAAGTTTGAGTTAATTTTTTTTGCAGAATGTTAGAGGTTGCAGATTCTTTACATGGCTTGACCCCCCTATTCTTGAACATTGCAAGTATGTTATACTTGGCTTGCTCAAAAGAGTGAAAGAATATGAAGAGGAAAAAAGAAGAACTACCAAATGGCTCTTGAAGTGGATTGTTGTGGAGATTTTTATTGTTATGTTGATGAAATTGAAGCATAAAATGTATGCTTAAGTTGAATATAGTGCAGTAGTGATTTCAGTATTGTAGGCACCAAAATTTCAGAAATATAGTACAATATATTGGTGCAATATTTAGTGCAAATTTTTGAATATTATTATTGGCAAAAAAATGTAACCATTATATATTAATAAAGTTCTATTATTGTGCATTTCAAATGCTCTTGCTTCCTATTCAATTTAATTTCAAATGAATCCTAATATATTGTCAAATGTAATGCTGATAACAGAAGTGAATTATAAACTTCCATTCATAATTCAATTTCAAGTACATGACCAACATTATAATGCTAATATCCCAGGTACATGACAAAAATAGTGGTTATTGCATTAACCACTCAAAATTTCAATTTGTTTCTACCTAAGCAAGCAAATTTCAATTTACAACTTAATCATAACACATATCCAAAAAGACAAAATTACAAAACAATCACTTCAACTTCATCTATTGCAGCTTTGTTGTGTGCCTTCTTCCCCAATAAAGTTAATGGCTTGTGATTGACTTCTAGATTACTGTTTAGTTTGTATCTACCTAGCTTGAGCATGCTGTTGAAGTTATGAGCTAGTAACAGTCTTTCTTTTTTGCCATTTAACATTATTAGCTTTGAAACCAATATCTCCTATAACTTCAACTGAACTAGTTATTTTTGTAGGATTTTTGATAACCTTTGATGAACCACTTGGATATTGAAATTTTTAAAAAAACTTTTCAAACCTCATAATTCAAAAACTTGAAACATAGTAAAGTATATATACATTTTATTAAGGCAAGTTACTTACATTAAATGTTATAGCTCCATTATCACTGTATTGCACTCCAAATCCCTTACAAAGCTTCTATCCTTTAAATTGGGCACCACTACCAATTGACATCTTATTTTCCCTTGCTGGTACCCAAACCCATATCTATTGAGTCACCTAATCTAGTTACAACCTAAAACCATTCAATATCTCAATAAAGTTTACTGGTATTAGCATACTGTATTAAATTGAAATAACTTTATTATAAACTTGAACAAAAGACAATTAACACACTTAGATTGCTATAATCTAATCCTCTTCCTTGTCCCCTTCCTCTACCTCTCCCCCAACTAGCTATAACAACATTATCTAACAACACCAATAAACACAAGTATGCAATCAATTGACCTTTACAGCAAAACACATAAGATCAACATGTAAGCAGAAAAATACACAACCTGACTGTGAACTTGTTAAACCCCTCCCTCTTACAGTTCCTCTTGTAGCATCATATTCAATCACTACAATATAGATTTAAAAAAAATTAATACATAATAAATTAAGATTGAAGAAAATAGACATACTAAATCAAATACCTGAATTGATAATGTCAAGACCCTTCCCTTCTCCTCTGCCACTGCCACTTCTAATGCCTCTTCCTCTCTTTGTTCCTCTTTCTCTTTTTATTACTCTGTCATTTGCAATTTCACTTATAGGTACAGATGGAGGTAGAGGTGGTATTGCAGGTGCAAATTGAGCTGGTCTTACAGATGCAGGAGGTGTAAGTACAACAGCACATGCAGATGTAGGTGCAAGTCCATGTGAATGACTTTGTGCATGTGCATGTGAATGACTTTATGCAAGTGCATGGCTACTAGAGGCTTGATTATGATTAGGATCCTAGCAAAAAACTTTAATCATTATTAATTTGTCCACATTTATTCAAATAAAGAAATAACATATATATAATGAAAAAAATGGTTGAAGGAATATACCTGACTTTGTCTTGAATATAGCTAACTTTGTCTTGTTTGCTTGCATCCTTTCTTGTTATGTCCAGTGCCCTTACTAATATTACATGTCATTGATATTCCTCTCCTTGATAGTTTGCCCACTTTTTTTTCCTTCATCTATATCTTTTTTCCCATTCCTTTTAGGTCTTCTAGGCAATTTTTTTTTCTTTAGGGACACAATAGGACCATTTGCAAACTCATCCCATAAAGCCATACCCCTAACTGGTTGGATTGGATTGCCATAGGCTTTCAAGTATGTGGATTTCCTGTACTAATGTGCCACATGGTCATCAGGATTTATACCTATATGAATCATAGCACATATTGCATATGCAGATGGTATCCCTTTAAGCTCCCATGACCTGCAAGTACACTTTTACAACCTTAAATCTACTGTATGTCCATATTTACCATCCAATATCTCAAATCCATTCTCCCCATTCCACATAATACTATAATTCATGGACCAAATTTTATTTTGCTGCAATTTATACATTGCCATGGGTGATATATCACAAATCCATGTGTTTGCAAATTCCCTCATCTGTCTAATCCTATTCATGATTTGCAACCTTATTTCTTCAAGCATACTAATGATGCTCTTCATCCTACTTGCCAGTATCCACCTATTGAAAGTCTCAGACATATTGTTATCCATTGCATCACACTTGCAATCAACATTAAAGTAAGCTCTACACCATGTTTCGCGATTGTAGTAAATTAGGTCTTCTACAATACCCTTACCTAACTTGGAAAGCTTCTTTAAATTGTCTTTAAATAAAGCCTCAAATGGAGATCATTCACACTGCCAAAATTTTTTCCTCCTATTTACACCTCTCCACTTCTTTGACCAATTTTGCCAAACATGTCTTGCACACATTTGATGTTTTGCCTTTGGCAATTCCTCCTCAGTTGTAGCTTCTAAACCTTATGCATCAATAAGACAATGTAAGATAGTGAACATTTTATAAATTACAAATTAATTATAATACAAACAAACAATTAATAGAATTTAGTGCTTATACCTTTTGCATATCAGTGATAATAGTCCATCCATTGCTAGTGATGATTCCTAGGTCTTGCTTCACTACTAAAATGAACCACTTCCAATTTTTTTTGTTCTCTACTCCAACAATGGCCCAAGATATTGGGTACATTTGGTTGTTGCCATCCTTAGACACAACCACTAATAATTGACCTTTAAATGGTCCTTTTAAGAAGCAACCATCCATACCAAGAATGGGTCAACAACCTTCTAGAAAACCCTTTTTTACAGCATTGAAACAAAAATGCATCTTCTTAAATCTTTTAGTACATCCTCTAATGTCTTTGTTTTCACAAAGCAAGTAGTTCCGGGGTTACTTCTATTAATTTCATCCATATGGTCATGTAGCTTATGAAATTCTACTCAAAAGTCACCTATCACATCAACCAATACCTTAGCTTTTGCTCTCCTACAAACAGTCTTACCTACATACTACTTCAATTTAGTCTTGCACAAGTTATGAAGTTCACTAAGCTTGATGGTAAGCTGAGAACTGATCCTTACTATAAAATGCCTAGTAAGGAAATTAGAATTGCAGAACTTTAAATTGTTAGTTGTTGTGTATTTGTGGATAGGATTATATGTCTTAATCTTGAAGTTATATATTCCCTTCTCCTTGCTACCATATATCAACTAAGGATAGTTACTTGAACTTACACTAGAATTTTTGCAGATTACTCTAACTGTATCTGGGTCATTCAACTTGAACTTCAATGAAACCCTTCTTAATATCCCATACTTCCTAACTGCTTCCCTAAATTGCTTAGCATTGACAAAGATCATACCAAGCTGGAACATTGGCTTTGGTGCTTCTGGGTCATAATACATATTTCTCCTCTTACTTTTATCAACATTCTCTGCACCTTCCTCATCCTCACTGCCATATCAACTATTTGGATCACTACTATCAATGTAGTCTTTATCACCACCTATTCTGCCTTGTTGTCTATGTCTCCTCTTGTCTGCATCCTTAAAACCATCATCTGCAGTTGCATCACCAAGTGGAATATCTTCTACTTGAGTTGGTTTTGAATTTTTTATTGAATCTCTCTTGTACCTTCTGATGGTCTCCCTTACAGCTAATTGTTCTTCATCAACATCACTTCCTTCTAAGGGCTCCTCACACATGTCTTATATGCTATCTGCATCTATGCTCTCTTCCCCATTTGCTTGATTTCTTGCTTCTTCATTTAAGTCATAACTTTCTTTACTACTATCACTTTCACTGCTACACCTAGCTCCCACATCTCTTGTATTAATAGTAGGTACATCAACTTCTTCACTAGGCACAGTAGGTACGCCATTCACACTAGGTATATCACCTTCTTTAGTAAGCACACTAGGCAAATCATCAACAACAGATCTATCTTCAAATATCCTAGTAAATTTGTCTTCATATACTCTAGCAGACTCATCAACATATGCTGCATCTATAATAGATCCTTACATTCCAACACAATCTATAGCATCTTCATATACTCCATCACTATATACAGTAGCTTCATTATCTCCATTACCCTCTATAGCAGCATCATTATTTTCAGCTTCATCTACAACATCATCATGTACAATAGGTTCATTTACTTGATCATCTATAGCCTGATCTGCAATTTCACTGTCTACACCTTCTAACAAATTCACATGTGTAAAATATGTCTATAGAGGAACATCAACAAGATGATCCACATATAAATAAAGGTCACTTCCATATTTTAATCCAGCCAACAATTCTAGAAGTGTTGTATCACTCCAAATCAATTTAAATGCATACCTACCCCTAACCTTATTCCTCAGATACACACCACCTATAGAATTATACCCAAATCTAGCATAATAGTTCCCCAACTCAATAATGTAAAGCCTATCAGTGTCAACACCTTTAACTACTAACACATCTCCATGCCAATATACCTAGGGTTTCTTCTATCATTTACAAACTTACCCCCATAATGAGAGCATAAACTCACATACTTATCACCCATTCTCACACTAGCTGTCAAATAGTAAAGGTAACATAAGTTTTACACCATTTTTCATAACTACTAATGATAAAAACAATAAAATAAATCAATTTTTAATTACCCTTTAAGATAAATTGGCAGACAAAGAAAATGGGCTAATATTCTTACTGTCTACACATAAACAAATGAATAAAATTTCCATTTTTAACCCATTATTCAGCTTAATACACAATCATGATTAAAGAATTCACAAAAAAAATGACTCCAAACAAAAACCCCTTATTTTCAATTTTATTACTAGAAAAACCCTAAGATATGAAGTAAAGAATCTATTGTTTGAAAGAAAAATTATTGGCAAAAATGAGAAAGTTTCTGAGTAAGCTAATGAAATTATAAGCTGAATAAATAGTGGCAATACTCATTAAGTCGAACTCACCAGACCTAGGGTTCAATGGTTTCCGTCAATGTTTATATATGTAGAATCATATGCTTATTGATTTCAAGCTTGATACAACATCAAAATGTCTGTGAACTTCAGTTCTTCAATCAATTTCGAATATTCTCTTCTCACTTTTATTGTATTACTTGATTAGAAGATGAATCTCCTTCATCTAATTTCCTTTTTTGATTTTACAGTGTATTAAATATTAGAATTGAGATTAATTATTTTAGTTAGGGTTAATTTGGTCATTCTATTTCTTTTAGTGGTAAAGCAACGAGAATAAGGTCATAATCAGCAAATGAATGGCCAAATCATTTATATTTAGTCTGGGTCATAAGTTGTTATGATACTTCTATAAGTGTGACCCTCGCATGATTTGCTACTGGCTGAATAGGGAGGCGTGACTTATGATTTAGCAAGATGGGGGTGTAAATTGGTTCAACTTGAAGGTGAAAGAACAATGCTGAGATAGTTGGCCAGTAACTTTATCCCAAACGGTGATGTTTTATATAAAAGGGTATGGTATAATATACACTTGAGATATGTAACTGAGGATGAAGCTCAGTAGATCATGGAATGGGTCTATAGCAGAGATGAAGGCCCTTATATGAATGGAATTGCATTGGCATGGAAAATAATGAATTTGGGGTACTTCTGGTTGACTATGAATGAAGACTATGCCATGTTTGTGCAGAGATGCCGTAAGTATCAAATTTATGCCAAGCTTAAAAAATAGCCTCCCATTTCACTCAACCCAATTACAACTCCTTGGCCTTTTGTAACTTAGGGTATTGATGTTATCTGAAAGATAAGCCCTAAATCTTATGCCAAACATGAATTCATACTTACAGCAACTAAATATTTCTCCAAATGGGTTGAAGCTGCTCCATATCAAGTATTAGATTATAAAAGAGTGGCTCATTTTATCCAAACTAACATCCTCTGTCAGTTTGGAGTTCATTTTGAGATTATTACAGATAATGGGTCTCATTTTCAAAAAGAGGTGTCCAACTATTAAAGAAAGAGAAGATTTAGCACCACAGGTCCTCTCCTTACTGTCATCGAACCAATGGTGTGGTTGAAGCAACTAACAAAACACTCAAAACCCTTCTGCAAAAGATGATTGAAAATCACAGAAATTGGCATCAATAGCTACTATTTGCCTTATGGGTATATCGAACTTCTATCCGCACCCCAACAGGCGCCAATCCTTACTCACTAGTATATGGCATGGAAGCAGTTTTGCCAATCGAGGTTGAAACCAAATCATCTAGAATTATGTGAGAAAGTCAATTATAAGAAGCAGAATGGTTAAAAGGTTATCATAATCAACTCAACATCATTAATGAAAAAAGGATGGATGCCATATATCATATTCAAGGATATCAGCAGAAGATATCAAGGCATTTCAATAAAAAGGTTAAAGATAGAGGCTTAGAAGAAGGGAATTTAGTTTTGAAAGAAATCAGAGCTCCAGTGCATAATCCCAGGGGAAAATTCAAATCGAACTAGGCTAAGCCTTATATGCTCAAAAGGATCCTATTAGGTGGAGGGGGTATCCTCATAGATCTAGATGGCATAGAGTTTTCCAGCACATGCGACTTAGATCAACTGAAGCATTATTTTCTATGAATATTAGTTTTTCTCTGTAAATTTTCATGCATCATGTAAATAAGAACTACGTGGACCTAATTCTCTAAAATATTTGTTAATCAGTCAAAATTGAAAGTGTGTAAGGAGATACATAATTTGTCCATCATGGGTATGGTCTAAATTTTAATAAAATTACCATTTTGTTTCTATATCAGTTGGTTCTTTGCTTGTAAGATAAAAAGAAGAAAAGAAAGAAATGGTTGCTAAGTTGAAAACCTGAAAGGACCGCTTAGGCAAAAGTTAGAGCAAATAAATGATGTATTAATCAAATTTCATTTAAACGATGAAACATAGGCTTAAAAAAAATTGCTACATCCAAAGCCCTGATATCCTGAAATCTAAATCATCTTCTTTTTCCCCTTCTGATCATCCTTTTAAGGAGTAGTCTCCTTTGCAGTACCTTCATCCTTAATTGCATGTAGCAAGGCTACTCTCCTCACTTTTTCTACTGGCCAAAACATAGCCATCCACTACAAATTATACTCTTCTAGCCTATCAAAATGATGGGAAGAAAGAATAGTGTGAAATCCTTGAAGGTAGTCATTCATAACTACCCTGGCCATAGTGGGAGTGATCAGAGTAGACTGGAAGAGGGCACCGTCAGGAGGCACCCCTTATGCATGACCCATTTGTCTCATCACCTTAATCCCTGGGTAAAAGGTCACTATGTGCAGCCCAAACAGATATACCATCTTGTAACCAAAACTCATAATCATGAACCTTTTGATCTTGTACCAAAGCTAAAGCCACAACAACTCCTTTGGATCCAACTCAAACAGTCGTGAGATCCACTCCTTTTCATAATTGAACTTTATTGCTATCTATCAATATCTGTACCCAGAGATTGAGTAATCCCTTCGAGTAGGAGGAGAGACAACTCTTAAATGGTCTTTGAGCCATATCTATTTGAGAATATAACAATATAAGCAAAGAAAAGAAGAATAAGAGTAAAAAGAAGGAAAGTTCAGAAAATATACTTGCAAAATGATTGGGCTTACGGACTAAGGCCTATTACTGCTGTATGCTCGATCCAAGCTCAGAATGGTTTCACTAAAACAATGGCAGCAATTGAGCGACCATCCTCCATCTGAGACACTAGCTCTGTCACTCTAATATCCCCCAACCCATAGTACCTTTGAAGAGAAAACCTGAAGTCAAACAGAAAGATAAGGCCCTCATCTGGCGATCTTGCCAGTCACCTTCTTCAAAACTTGAGGATAATAGAATTTGGTGATCATAGTAGTTAGATCAATCCAATTCCCTACAACCATACGGCTAGTAGTTCCTATATCCAATCCTAAAAACCTTTGGAAAGAGTTGAAATAACCTTCCCTTTTAACCAGAGTAGCAAGACTCGCCTCAGGATTAGATCCTAAAAGTACACTAAATTCCTCAAAAATGGACACATCTCCTCTATACTTGCCCTAACTTGAACACATGAACATCAAGATCCTAAAATTTCATGCAAGCCCTCAGAAAATCCCAATCAATCTTCACACCTCTTGTGTTTGGCATGGCACTAATTCCAAACCTCCCTAAATTAATAAACTCCACTTGTTCAAGGTTTTTAGTCTATAGATGCATTGCATGGTTGAAATAGGGCTCCATTGTGAGGAAACAAAAAAGAAAAAAAATAATAAAGAAGAGAACAAAAGAAAAAATCTTGGAGGCTTAGAAATCGAGGCTATATAGAAATGGCCAATCAGAAAAGAGCTTAAAAAGAAGCCATACCCGAATTTACCTAAAGACAGATCCACCTGGCCACTTTATAATTTCGATGCTGCCACTTAGGGCAGCACAAGCGGCACCGATTTTGTGCCACCCAGTAATTTTTCTGTCCCCCTGCACCTGTTAAGCTCTTAAGCAAATTTTGATTTTTTTTCTTTTCTTTCTCAAATTCTTTGATCATGTCCAAGCAGCATAGGGTGGTACTCATGCTATATGTATATCGGCCTAGAAAATCATAATATAGCAACCGAAATCTACCGAGATCTAAAAAGAAAATCCAAACATGAGAATCATAAAAAAGCAGTAAAGAACTAGCTGGTAATTATATAAGTCATACCTCTGTGATGTTCTCAAGGATGGTAAGAAAGAAGGGCAGTCGCCTATCCTCGAGATCATGTCATCAATACTTGCCATCATAAGAAAAGTACCAAGTAAGTGAAGTAGTTGAGGGAATCAGGGCAGTCGGGCCTCCTACAAAAGTATTTGAAGCTTGAGCTAAAGCACTAACATCAAGGTCTGAAGGACCAGCCATAGAACCTAAGGGATCAAGCCTAAGGCTTGAGCCAGCAACCCTCAGAGGTAATGCCCCAGAAGCAGCACTGCCAGACCTTGGTCCTGTGCTACCAATCCTTAAAGGTAATGGAGCAACGCTGCCAGATCGGGATCGAGGCATTCAAGAGGTGCTAGAAGCAAACCCCTGATAAATCTCCTTAACTCATTTAAAGGAGGCGTGCCCTGCATCAAGTATGTCTTACTGAACTCATCATAGTCAGCATTAAGTAAAAAGAAATCTAGACAAGAGACTTATACAACCAAAATGTCCTAGCCCAAAATGGCCAAACCATGTCTCATGTCTATAGGAGGAGGCATCGGAACCACTTTCACTCCTATAACTTGAGCCGTCACTCTCTCTCCCAAGTAGAATAGTCTCAAAAGCCCACAGTGTAATAAGAGACGATAAGAGATCAGATCTAGGCTTGGTTTGATTTGGTTTGATATCTAGGCTATCAACCTATCAAATGGAGTCAATCTCATCCACAAAATAGATCACTGGGTAAGAGATAAATGAATGTACTTAAATATAAGTTTACATTCACAAAGGTACCTGCTCTAGGTCAAAAAAGCGAAGGTCGATCTACAAGTCTCAAAATTTGGCAACAAACACCCAACCCTCATGTTGGCCTACCTCCAAAGCTGCCTATATAATGGATCAACAATATCATAATTTTACAATCAAAGGGCCTAATAGGCCCAATACTAAAAAGATGATAGAAAATGAATTAACTGTAGAACAGGAGGTAGGATGTATAGATAAAGCATAAAGACTCACCTCTTAGACAATAGAAGTACCACCATGGCCATTATACTTCCTATGAGAAATGCCATACATCTCATTATACATGGCACAGAGGTGAGTACCTCCCCAATCAAACTGACCAATCTCATCCAAGTTCGTCATTGAGCATAAGATGCCTAAGTTAGGAGAGTCTTTGCTATTATGCAGAAAAGTACAACACAGAATAGTCAAGGCGCATAGCCTGGCACTTTGGCCTATGTTTTACTAGCATGGTATCTCCTTTATACTTCTTAAGATGTGATGAAGCCAAAAGTATGGGACATTAACATTCCCATGAGGAGGATCAGCCCCAATCAAAGCAATTATCTATGAAAGAGAGAGATCAATCCAAGAAGGATGAAACTCTAGAGGGTGGGAATCAAAATGCATACATGTGATCATACTCTACTCAAAAGTAGTAACTGTCATCTCACCGTATGGAAAGTGGAATGTGTTTGTGGTGTCCCAACAGCGCTCCACCAAAGCCATAATTACAATAGTATTGATAATGCCCTTGACATCCAACTCCAGCCACCTAAGTAAACCAGATGGCTCGAGTCATTGTCGTATGGCATCCTATTCATTAAGGAAAAAACGAATTGACTCCATGATACTCTTGCATCTTCAGGCCTCAGATATGCATGCTAAAAAAAAGGAATTAAAATTTAAAAAAAATAAGGAATTAGAAAAAAAATGATGAGTAAAATAAAACGAAATAATGCATGTATTTGTATATAATAACCGAACATGTAAGAACAGAACATACCTAGAGTTTTCCATCATAACTGACATAGTGCTCTAGCTTTTTCAGTAGTATCTCAAAATTTATGGTTGTCCATCAGAGCAGCATAATGGTATTCCATTGAAAAAACTAAAAGGAATTTAGTGAGAAGTTGAGAGAGAAAGAGTTTAGCAGGAAAAGAGTGAAAATGCAATGGAGAAGTGGGAGAGGTATATATATAGATAAGCTGGTGGGCTCCCCCTCATTATTACATCTGTTGACTTTTTAACTCATAAGTCTAAATCACTCGGTTTTGATATAACTAGCTTGTTTTAGCTTAGAATTTAGTTTCATTTGAAACAACGGGTCTGCAAGGTGTCTACCTACCTTCAAGAGAAGACTATGTCTCATTCCGAGTTATGAATCTTTCGAAATGATAAAAACTATAGAAATACAAAAATAATCCAACAGTCGAAACGGAGTAAAAAAAAAGCCTAAAATTAGACATGGCACCTTGATATAGATCCTAAAGCAGATCAGGACCTTCGGTTTATCAGAAAACCATTAGAATTTCTCCAAATCACACTTATTAGAATCAACTCCCAATCAGCCAATTTTGATAAGAGGGTAGTTGTAAACCCTTAAATTTGTACACCAAATGACTGGCACTCAATTGTAAACCCAGAAAATAAATTAGGCTTGAATTGGATCGAAAACAGGCTAAAACAGGATGGACAAAAATTCTAGCATTATGGGGGTCGGATGGTATAGTTTTGATGCCGGCCTGACCGAGCAGCACATTTTTAGTGTTGCCTTGCATGGCGACATAGAAAGTGTGTCAGCCATCCCGCCAACAAGCATCACATGCAGCCATCACAACCAGTACCTTGGCGATGCCACCGGCAAGCGGCCGTTGCCGACTGGGCCCACTTCTTTCTCAACTTCCAATAAAATTTTTTCTATAAGTAGGGCCCACTTCCAATCATTTCAGACAACAACAAGCTTTCAGAGATAAATTTAGATTTTTTTGTCAAATTCAAGCTAAAATCTGTCAATTTTCAAGATCAAAAAATCAATTTTCCTTAGTTTTC
Source organism: Reutealis trisperma (assembly GCA_947687605.1). Classification (NCBI taxonomy): domain Eukaryota; kingdom Viridiplantae; phylum Streptophyta; class Magnoliopsida; order Malpighiales; family Euphorbiaceae; genus Reutealis; species Reutealis trisperma. Next base: position 182,513 of record CANTUT010001310.1, read on the forward strand.
ATAACTTATTTTGAAGTTTAATTTTTATTGTTCTCAATTAGTTTCTCTTGTTTTGTTTAACTTTATCTATTTAAGGTTCAGCTTGTAAGATTATCAACGAAGGTGGAGCTTAGATCCGGAGTAAAGCTTGCCCCGTTCATACAAAAAAGGCTCAAAACCAAGGTATAATCCCTTTTTTTGAGACTTTTTAAATCAAAGCTAGAATTCTCTTTTATATCTTACTGTAGGTCTAAAGCTGAAAAGATCTAATCATGTTAATTTTAAATCTGAATTAAATTAACAAATTAAATTAACCTTTACCAAAACCCCATTTATAAGAAGAAAGAACTATGTGGGGTTTGATTCTCATTCGAAGGGATATGCAAGCATGCCAATCTTTTAAGCATCAACTCTAAATTATTTTATAAAAATAATCTTTCTTTCATTTTTATGAAATTATTTCTATTTTGTTTTGTTTTATGTATGATTATGTTATTGCCTTTTGATTTGTTAATTCCAACAACTACCTAAGAAATGTATGCTTTTCTCAGTACTCATAAGGGCTAGAGAAAAGATCCTCATTTTGTTTATTTATTCCATTTTTTGTGAGAATTCCTAAGTATATACTATCTTATTTATCATTTTATAGTTGTTATGCATTGCACGGATATATTTTCTCACGCATCATTTTTATTTCTATACATGAAATTTATTTTAAGTTATTTTGTATTAAAATTGCCAAACTAATCCTTTTCAAAATAAACAAAAAACCTAGTCTCCAGACCCTCTGGTTTTGAGGCCAATAATCTTTTCTTTTGGGATATTAATTGGAGTCAATTTGGGTTTCTTCCTTAATCTTTTTCCCAAATAAAATAAAATTAAGGTGGTGACTCTTTTCAAAATCTATTTTTCTAAACCCTAGGGTTCCACTGTGAGTTCAAACCTAAATGAGCATTTCGATCCCTTTTCAGTGGATCAAACCAGTGCTTGGGTGAGACCTCACAATAATACTTTAGTAACTCATTAAACATACCCAGCTCAAGCATTTCATCTACTTATTTGCATAAATAATTGCATAGAACATGTAATCACACATCCACTACCCCTTTCCCCTTGCCTCTAACAACTAATAAGCTTGATAAAAAAATAAAATTAATGATTTTTTTATTTGTTTTTAATAATGGTATTTGAACAACCTTGATTCAATACTTTTGAACATCAAGATTGTGCACAAGCCTTTGTTATCCTTATTACTTAACACCTATTATAAAAAAAATTTATTACATTTTATTTCTTTGACATTGTTGCCTCCGATATATTTTCCTAGTTTCGTCTCGCATATAAAACAATACTTGTATCTTAATTAGGCCGAAATCAAAATTAAAATTAGGTTCAATTTCATCAACCCATTGAAAAAACATCAATCTCCATATTAAAACAAGTTAGTCGTGAATCAAAATTTTGTTGGTGGTTATATTAAGGTCATTGTAGTGTTGCATTTTATCTGAGTTAATAATTTTGGATTTGAAACAGGTAAATGAATCCCAAAATCACTAAAATTTAAGTGTTTTTCTAATATGGTGATTAAAGTTTAATTTATTGCAAGTGAATCACTAAAGTTTTATTTTATTTTATTTTTCAATCATAGGTCATCTGGGATATTGAGGCTAAAAATCTATTGAAATGATAACATAGCATGACACATCATTTGACTTACCACACCACATCAGATGGTGTGGGTGATGTATCATACTACGTCATCATTTCAATGAATTTTTAGCCTTACTATATTAGGTGGTCTTTGATTAAAAGAAATATAACTTTAATGATTTGCCAGCAAACTATAGTAATATAAGTAAAACCATTACCCAATCATTTGACCTTTTACATAAAACCATTTTGAAACCTTAACCCATTTCTTGTAGCTAAATTTGCTAACAAATTATAAAAAATAATTATAAAAAACTTTTTTAATTGCTGCTACAAGTAAAGAAAATTAAATGAACATAGGCTTGATCCTAAAAAGAGCTAAAGTGCATCAAACCTCTTGTGGATAGCAGTATAGATAATGAGGAAGAAATCCTAATTATCACCTACTTATACTAATTAAATGTAATATCCTAAATTCTTAATACTTATAATATTATGAGACTTAAGTCTTTATTTAAAAAATGTGAGGATATTATCAATATTTCAAGCATCTATTAAGAAGTGTTAAGCTAAAAGTTTACTTAAAGATTCTACCTACCGAAGGCAAGCTTGATAACGAAGACGAACTCAATATCAGGAGAGATGAGGCGACAAGCTCAATATCAAGGTAGGATAGTACTCACATAGATGTAGGAAATGAGTTGAATGACTGGCAGATGATTAATGTTATAATGTTATATAATAAACAGATATATATGGGTTTATGATTGCACACCACTTTTGAATACATGTGCTCCATATGGCAAGATTAATGATTGATTATAGACAAAATGTCAACCATTAAGAAATTTTGTTAATATTTTATTCAGTTCCTTTTCTATAAGGGACGTAACCATCTCTTATTCTTCTTTATGCAAGGTATGAAGACATGCAGCTGTTTCTTATCCTTCTTCTTTTCTCTCAAATCAAATTTCATTATCTACCTCAATGAACCATTAATTCTCTAGAAAAATCTTAGCTCTAGGTAATTGATCTTTCTTCTATTGTTTTTAGAAAATGTTGGTTAGATCAAGAGTAGATATATAGTTGACCGAACCTAACATTACTTAGTTTCATAGAATATGAAATTCAATAAGGTTATCTTTGAGGTAAGTTATGAAATGTGTGAATACATGGGAAAACTATCTTGAAATGCCTTTTGTTAAATATACTTTTAACATGAATGACTATTCTATGAGCTTAATTATATTATGATTTTTATTATTATCATTATTTACATCAACCCTATCTCTCAAGACTTGAAGGATATGTAGATATACCATTTATTGTCCAACATTGAAAGACTAGTTTGTTAATATTTTATTCAATTCCTTTTTGAATAAGGTACACAACCATTTCTTATTCTTCTTTACGCAAGGTAAAAAGACACGCAGCCGTTTCTTTATCTTTTTTTTTTTCTCTCAAATTAGATTTCATTATCTTCCTCAAAGATCCATTAACTCTCTAAAGAAATCTTAGTTCTAGGTGATCTATCTTATTTCTACCTTTCTTAGAAGATGTTGGTTAGATCAAGAGTAGATATGTAGTCGACTGAACCCAGCATTGCCCAGTTTTATAGAATCTGAGCTTAAGTATGGTTAACTTTAAGGTAAGTCATGAAATATGTGAATGCATGGGAAAACCACCTTGAAATGCCTTTGTTAAATATACTTTTAACATGAATGACTATTCTATGAGCTCAACTGTATTACAATTTTTATTATTATCTTTATTTACATTAACTCTATGTCTGGAGACTTGAAGAATGAGTAACTGTACTATTTATTATTCAACATTGAAAGACCATTTTGTAAGGATGAATTGATGATTGATTTATTTTTATTGATGAGGCCATTAGGCCAAGCTATTGTTTAATATTAAGTATCTTACCGCATTTGAACCATGCATGATAGAATGCATTTATTAATGGGGGAGAAACTATTAGACCATGTGCACTAGTGACTTAACTAAGTCTAATTATCAGTGTCTTACCTAGGAGGACTTATTACCCTAGAGATATGCTCGCCAAGCATATGTACAAGGGGAATTTACTACCCGAATAGTTATTGAGATTTATAGAGTCAGTGGTGCAATCTTGCCCATTTCTCTTATGGTTATAGTATTGTTCTATTATGGTGGATAGTACCTTTGGTGCTTGTTCCTCATTGGCACAAAATGATTATTCTTGTACCTTGAAGAGTCGAATTAACTACTATATCTATATATCCGTATAGACCCTTAATCACTCAAGGACCCCTTAATATTCATGTATTTTATTGATTTACTGAGTTGACGGCTCATGTCTTCGTCTATGGTTTTAGCTGGTCAAGTCAAAGAGGTTAAAGACAGAAAAAAATTGAGCTTAATGATTCTTCCTATACGAGGCCTTTCTGAATGTACTAGATTTTTATAATGTGCTTTGCACGTTGATCCCATTATGACTCGCTAAAACTCGTTAGATATATAAAGACTTATTTTAGACTTTTCTTTTTCTTTGTTAAAGATTTAATGACTTATTTTTTGTTACTTAAGTATAAAATTATATTCTTTTATATTAATTAAAGTTTTCAAACTTTTCAAACAAACATCATGAGACCAAAATTTTATTGGTCAACTTTTAAGATTATCATGGCACACTATTTATATAACTTGATTACTAAATTCACTTTAGTTGTTGAATCTAAGTTAAATCAAATTTTAATATGAAAACCTAAAAATTCAATGAAAAATGTAATTATACACAATAAATATTATCTAAGTTGTATAGTCATGCATGTATAATACAATTAGACTGATAACACACAATAATTATAGATTCTATATAAATATATGAATATATTTTAAAAGGCAATATAGACACAATATTAAAAAAAAAAAATGGGTCAAGCATATCTAAATAAATCATTTGTTATAATTTGTAATCACATTCTTATGTTCAAGAATATGTTAGAGAAAAGAAAGTAAAGTCTAATACCTAAGTATTTCGTAGTTCATTTTAATTGCAAATGATACTAAAAGACTAGATCTTTGAATGATAGTGTAGTATAGGAATGATAAGGAATTGGATAGTAATCTTATGATTTAATGTGTGGTGTTTGCCTAGTATGCAATTTCATTATGGCTAATTATGCTCTAATGATTTAGATAAAATTCATATGACGGTTAAGGATGTAGGCAAAAAAGTTAGAATATACAAATTGGAAAGCCATAGTGAAAGGTAAGAAAAAGAATTTAAAAGGAAAACTTCCAAGATTGTTAATGGGCTTATGGGCTTGTTAATAGGTCTTGATGTAATAGGGGGCCCAAACCTAACATGGGAAGGCCGGCCCATTAGGCCTAGGAATGATACAACTTCCAAAATTTGTGAATACAAGTGGTTGGCCCAAGACAATAGATAAAGGAGGTTATAGAGAAGCAATCATAGATAATTAGCTACTTAGTCACCCAAAATTGACTAAGTCAAAATCCTAAACCAAGTAAACCTCTTGCTTTTCCTACATATGAGTCAAGAATTAATTGGGACACCCCAACATCTCATGATGACCCTCACCTTTGTAGAGAGAATTCTAGCCATCCATCTTGACACAATCTTAACCATCCATCAAGATTTAATCCTCACCATTATATATGGCTTGATAAATCTCCACCATTTAATCCATTACATATATAAGCAAGATTATGTTGAGAAATTTCATTTAGCTTCTCTCTACACCAAAATTCTCTACCAAAGAAAGAAACTCTCTCCATCCCACTTACAACAAGAGTCTTAGCAAAGCAAAGCCAACCAAGATGAAGAGTTATGCCTATCCTCTCTTTTTATGCTCTAAGATTGATTTTAGTGACTAGGTTGTTTGAAAATTCCTTTTTGCACCATATATAAGGGGCCAACCTAGGATAATCATGCATAAGATATGTTTTTGAATGATTATAGATGAAGAAAAATTATTTAAAAGGAATAAAATGAGTTTTGGGAACATTATTCAAGCTTTAGGAAGCTTTGAAGCATAAACATGGTCAGGAGAAGAACTTGATGTTCAAATACTATATTGTGATGATTGAGTAATCATATATGCTATATGTTGTATCAATTTCATATTTTCATAACTAATTTAGAGATTTGATGCAAAATTAAGAGTTTTCCCCAAATTTGACATAAATGGGACAAGTTAGGGTTTATGGAGCAATTTGGAGATTTTGAGACTTACGTTTGAAATTTTGAGATTGAATGAGAGAGCTAGCTTGGAATTGATTAGGAATAAGAATAAGTATATATGTGATACAATTGATATATTTCTATCATAAGTTAAAACAATGAACAAGCAAAAGATATAATTAGTAACACCATTAGTTACTAATTGTTGTGTGATTAACATGTGATGGATGTAGAACTACAAAGAAAGGGCAAAGAAATTGCTTGAGATCGTGAGGGACTTTAAACTAGCCAAGAACAAATAGTCATTAGGAACAAAGGCGTTAAGGTGAGTACTTAATAATATAACGTAATGATGCTTCATTGCTTACAACTATTATTTGAATTATCATCCCTTGATATGTGTTTAACATGATGTGTGAGATATTGATTGTTGAACCCTTGGAAATTCATGCCTTTCCTCATATAATGTTGACCATGATGAACCTTTCACTTAATATTATGTGTTGCTCCATGATGAGCATGATTGACATGCCAAGCCATTTTCATTGAATTTCTATTATGAACCTTGAATATGTCCCTTTTCATGAATATCCATAATTAAGTGGAAACCCCCTTTGGTGTGGGGAAAGACACCAAACCTTGTACACTTGGTATAAGCGTATGGGTAGGGTAAGAGTGTCCAACCTCTGTTATGGGGAACACCTAACCATAAGACCTTATCAGTCTTGCGTAATGAAATGCATGTGAGTGAGCAAGGCTTAGGCCAGCACTTTTTAACATTTATGTATAAGGATCTTTCTACTTCTAAAACGTTCTTATTTCTGCTAAAAAGGCATGAAAACTTAAATGATCGATTCTAAATAGTATCATTTCATTGCTACCTTGATACAATCTAAGTGATGGTTTTTATATTACGTATATGTTATATTATATTATTATGTACTCACTGAGCTAGTCTCATCCTGTAGTTGTTTATAATTTTCTAGGTCAAGGTGAAACATTAGCGAGGTAAACCCCGAGCTATGCTTCTCCGTTTGGAACTTGCTAAAGATGTTGTGAAGATATTACTTGTGTTATTTTGAGGACATGCGATATAGTGCTCCATGGTGACTAAAGGCATAGTATTAATGTATGTTATGTCTAAGAATAGTATAAGTAACTGATAATATGTAATAAATTTGTGTGTACTTATGATAATATTTAAGAATGTATGGATAGTCCTTATGTATAATTAAGAATGATATTTTATTCATAATCATGGAATGGCACTAAAGTTTATTAAGTATAATGAAATAGTTAAAGTAAATTTTGGGAATTGGCAATGAACATTGTGGTTTTGATCTTGGGAGAGATAGTCAAATAAATAGGCAAGATGGTAATGAGATCAAGGGTGTTCTATGAGTTTAGGTAATCTTACGTCTCCTTGAACTCTAAGACAGTCACAGCCTAGAAGTTGGGTCGTGACATAAAGGAATTGATAGGTACATTGTATTATAATTTTTTAATTTATTTTGTTATTATTATATTGCCTAATTATTAATTATAGGTTGATTTTTATGTTAATACTTGGTATGTCTATTATTTTCTCATAATTTCACTATAGGTTATATGTTTTTATTAGTTTTGATAAATTGATCTATTTGACACATTATAGCTTAATTTCTCTTCTTCCAAAAATTAACAACAATCTTTCTAGTGTCTATATGCATCATTATTTTAAAAATCAGACTAGTGATAAATCGGACAAGTTACCGGTTCACAGTTCAATCAATCGGACCGGTTGACAAAATTTATTAAATTTTTCTTTTTTTTTTTTGTCATTTTATAAAAGATTTCCATTAATAAATGTTTGATAGTTTGAAATTTGGTGTAATGATGGTTTAACCGGAATTTCAATTTTTCAGTGAACCAAAATGGACTAACTAGCAATTTTCTATTAAACAAATTAGACCAACTAGTCTAATCCGATTTTTATGACACTCATAGGCATAGATTCTTCATCATCAATAATGCACTTATTATGTTCATTTGAATCCACCTCGATCATCATTTGATTATCAATATGATTATCATTCAATTTTTGCTTTTTCAATAAGTATATGGGTTAACTTGGCATTATTTATATATATATATATAAACTAAATTTGATCTAAAAGATAAATCACAATTCATTATACATATATTTTAATTTTGTGAGCCTAAAGTTGATTTTAGTTTTGTTTAAAATCAATTATGACTTTCTAATGAAAATTTGAAAAACATAATATACATGATTAACTAAATTGAAAACTAAAAATATTTATTATATTATAAATGATTTTTAATTGAATTCAATTTTGATACATCTTAAATCTTTTGTCTAATAAAAACTTTAAATTCATCTTTTAGATGATTTTATTTAGTTAATCTCATAGAAAAATAATATTTTTTTTCCTCTTATCCTAATCAATTTCCTTTGGAATTTGAAATAATCTTTTTCTTTTTACAATAAATAAAAAAATATCTAATAAAATTTTAAAATAAGATATGATATAATAAATATATCATTAACTAAACGTTATATTAATATAATATAATATGTTATGAAACTATACCTCTATATATCTTTTATATTCATCAACTGCACATCCCATCAATATTCAATTATTTTCATATAAAATTATATGAAAATTTGAGTCTCCATCAAATACTCAAAATTTAGTTATATACCATGGCATAAAACAATAACAAATAATAATTAATATTTAAGCATATATGTAATAGATCAATATTTAAATAATGTGAAATGTTGTCTTTGTGTATGTATGTGTTTGTGTATGTATATATTTCAAATAAGAAATCACATATACGTGTATTGCATGTGTGGCATATGCTTCTCCCATTCACAGGAGTCCATTCTCCCGTGGATGGGCTAATAGAAAGTGAGCTGAGATTTTGGCCTCTCATATTAGTAGTGTAAAGTGTGTGTATGAAATATAAGAATTAGCATGCCTCTTCATAATTGTCATAGTTTTAAGGTGTATACGTGTCCCTTCCTTGTCCTTACATGTGTGTTTGTGTAAGTATATATTTAAAAAAAAAATTAATGTGAAACATTGTAATAAATTATTATATAATTGATGTGAAAAGAAAATTCCTGCTAATAGAGATGTAAATGAGTCAAGCCGTTCATTCACGTTCTGATCACTTTATAAATGAGTCAAACTTGAGTCTTATTTTAAAACTCCATGAGTAAATGAGCCGAGTTTGGCTTGTGACCAGTTTAATTATAAGCTCATGAATAAGCTTGCGAATAGCTTGATTAATAGGCTTTAAACAACTTTATTATTATTATTATTATTATTATTATTATTATTATTATTATTATTATTATTATTATTAATTTTGGCACTCTAAAAAATATATTTTAATACTCTTATAAACTTTATGCTAATTCAAATTGACTAATATATATATATTTTTGATTAAAATAACTTAATATTTCCATATTATATAAAATATATTTTTTATTTATTAATATCTTTGTAATACATGTAATGCTTATTTTTTTAATTGTATTTTTTCACTAATTGAATGTTTTTACTTTTATATTAGTTTTGAGTATTTTTATTAAAGTTGTTTTATTAGAAATAAATATTTAGGATGTTGAGTATTTTGATAAGTTATAAACAAATTTCATAATAAGTCGAGCTTGAGTTTAGCTCGATTATAATTTATTAACGAGTTGAACTCAAGTTAAACTCGAACTCACTTGAGTTTAAGTGAGTCAAGCTTGAATATGATTGTCAAGCTCGATCCAAAATTCAAACTCAAACTCGAGCTCGAGTTCAGGAAAAAAAAATCAAGCCGAGCATGAACAAGCTAAACCTTAGCTCAACTCGTTTACAGCCTTACCTGCTAATATATTTAGCATCATTATTATGATATTTATCACATTTTGGTTTCCCTTTTAATCCAATAGGATACACTTTAGTTGTGTATTTTGTGCAAGATTTAAATTTAAAAAAGTATATTATATATATCATTTGGTTACTTACTTGAAATATTTTTCTTATTATTTCTTTTAGGCTTACTTTTGCTACTTGTTTAAATCTTTTTATTAATGATAAAATTTAGAAATAATATACTCATAAATCTTATAACTCATGAACTTTTAATATATTTGAATTAATTTGATTAGTGTTAATTTTCAATGTTGATAGTTGAAACTCGGCTATAGTATAAAAAAAATTTAAAAACAAATATTAAATTTAAGTATTTATAAAATTATAAACAAATTGATTTTTTTTAGAAAACCATACCATTAAAAATTGAAACTTTGATATTTGATAATACGATAATAGAATTTTGCTCATTGTTGTTAAATGAACTCTTAATTAGTACAACTTCTTTTTCTGTTGCATCTTTCCAAAGAATCAAAAATAATTTTTCTAATTTACAATAAAATTTTCTCAAAATCAAATTAAAATTTCTCTAATTTATTAATATTCGAATAATTAAAGTCAAATTAGAATTTCTCTAACTTCTTAATATTTGAAATAATATAAAAAAATAAATTATTTTGATTGAATTCGTTTATACAACTATTATTTTTTTGAGAACATATAAATTATTATTAATGGTTAAAATAACTAATTTAAAAATTTATAATAGGACAAAGTAATAATTTACATAATAAAAGTCAAATTAAAATTTTTCTAGCTTTTTAATATTTAAAAATACATAAATTATTCTTTTTTTATTTAAATTAAATTAAATTAGTATAGTTAGACAATTAGATAATTAAATTATTATAATTATACAATTATAAATTTGCAATATAATTAATTATATATTAAATAATAATCTTTTTTTTATTCTTATTCTAATTAAATTCATTATTTCCTTATTTAAATTAAACATAATTAAATAATTACATAATTATTTTATTCTTTACTTATTCTAATTATATTCATCATTCATTATTTAAATTAAAAATAATAAAATAATTATATTATTTAATTAATAAATGACCATATCGTCCATCATAAATGAACAATTAGAAAGAATTTAATGAGAGACTCTTACATCAATTTGCTTAGCCCCTTCCATATATTTCTATATAATATAGATATAGATAAGTTTAAGAACTATCATTTTTATGTAATTGAACAGTTTAAATATCATGTTATTTGCTCTGTAAATAGTAAATGGTGATATGTTAGATAATTTAATTTAAAAGAATGAACAAGAATGTGTTTCTTTCAATTGTTATTTATGTTGTGGATTAGTGCCCTGTTTATGGATTCTCATGAGATGAATTTGGATTCTACAGGGGCTTGGGGTTCGGTGATCTTAAACTTACCTGGGACCATCACGTCATCAGAGTCTGGGGTGACATTAAATGATTACTTTCATTTCAAATGGATGAAAAGAACCCCGATTAACGGATAAATTAATAATGAAGCCATTATTTACAAAATTTAATCAAATTCGAGCTAATACCCAAGAAATGAATCCAACATACGAGACAGAACAATGAGGATCCTTGCAATTCGAAAAGAAAAGATTCAACTCTGCAACATACCCTGCTTTAACACCTCCGTTCCTAGGTTTTACGAGAATTCCAAAATTGAAACCAGACCCAGAAGAGCGACGACTCTAATTAGCCCATAAACAATCCCCTTCGGTGGTGATAGTTGAGATTGATCGATTTGGAGGCAGTCGAGAATGAGATTGGGGTTTTTGCATAGCATTGATTGGGTGGGTGCCGTCTTAAATTTGCTATTACTTTTAATACCTCCAAATTTTGAAACATTTCTCGCAGGTCGTTTCAAGCTAAGCTATTATTGCACTTGAATTTTCCAGATGAGATGAATAGCAAAACAAACGCACAAGGAAACACCAGAAAATATGTAATAGACATTACATTGCAAGTACATTTCAGTTTTAATTACATCAGACACATGTGAGATAGAATACTCAAAACATAACTATGCTATAAATAGATAAAACTAACATTGAAACTATTAAATTAGGTACCACAAGCTAGAGACCAAAACACAGATATGCAGCTAACATGCTTGTTAAAGGAACAGATATATTGTCATCAATGGCCTCAGTAGTAGAAAGGGACTCTACTAGAGTTGCCAATAAAGCAATCCAAGCAACCCTTTGAATTGTCCACATCCAATGAAACTGGAAATACCCCAAAGCTGAATAGTAGTATAGCATCCTATGTTTAAAAACAATGTTATGCCAGCATCAACATCCATATAGAGCACGAAAAATTTCTATCAACGAAATGACTAGACACGATAGAGGTCTGAATTGCAACATACCCGATAGAAATCAAGAATCCAGAAATGAACATAGATAAGCTACCCACCCAACTCTTCTGTTGATTATAAGGAAGCTTCATTGACCCAAATCTTCTTCCCATGATATCAGCCGCACCTACACTTGAAGTCAAAAATTAATTAGAAAGAAAGAGACATATGGGTTGTGAGTTTTAGAGACTTTACCATCCCCACCACACATCATTGCCACAGAGATAACCCCAACAGGAGACTCACGCCAAAAGATTAGAGCACATAAAATCAATATAAGAACATAATACAAAGGACCTCTTAGCAACTCCCTGCAAGAACAACAGAACATCGCAGCTTTTACTCCAATCTAAAAATGCAGAACAGTTCATAAACCAGATGATAATGATGACGATAAGAATGGAAATAAAAATGATTTTTTACTCTGGTTTTCCTTCTCTGGTAACAGAATTTATGAGCCCTTCATCAGTAGCCAATGAAAGGCCATGGATTACAAGCCTAAAGCAATTCACAAGAGGCACCAAAGTTGCAAAGTAGCGAGCCATTGTTGAGGTGCTATAACAGGATAAAAAAATATCAGAATTCAAACCTATTTTCCAAATTTGAAAAGGAAAGTAAAAAATTGATACCTGAAAATTGGCCAAGAAATGGCGAAAAGCAAACCGGACAGTATATGAACCAATTTTCTGCTCAAATTCTGTTTCAATTAGTTAAAAAAAATTCAATAAAAGTTCCCAAAATTCAAATCTGAATTTCAATTAACCGATAAGGTACCTGCTGAATGAGCTTTCGCTGAGTGAGAATATCGAAAGTGAGAACCAGAGTGTACGCACCGGCTAATACCGCAGCCGTAGCTCCAGCGTCTTGAAGCAGATTTCCCCAGTCGTCGGCTGCGGCGGCTGCGGTGGTGGCAAAGCGAGGACGGAAAGAAAGGGAAGAGGTCCGACAGGTGATTGCATTGGGAACGCGATAAAGAATGTGAAAGGGAAGGGTAGGATGTGGCTTGAGAGAGAGGCAGTGATGAGAAGAAGAGGAGGAGAAGAAAGACGGATCGGTGGCTGATCGGTTTACGTGGCGACGGAGGAGGAGGAGAAAAGAGAAGGAGGGAGCAAAGGACAAGGAGTTCATAATTATACTTACCAAATTCGGGTGAAAGCTGATATCGTTTTGTTGGTCTTAGGCGCAGAGGCCCTGCAAGTGGGAAATTTTATAATAAATAGTGTCCAGTTATCGTAACTTTATTTTTTCAGAAAACAAAATCTTGTCTCTTTAAATGTTTTTCTGCCCGCTGGATGTTGGATATTATTTCATGTAAAATCCTGTTTTAATAATAAAAAAAAATATACTTGCACAAAAGTTATTAAAAAATTGATCTAAGAAAAAACTACACTTAAAGTGAATACAACTCTTTTTTAACTACTAATTTATTTTGCATGATTTCTTCATTATGATTCGTTAGAACTCATTAAAAATTTAAATATTTATTTTAAATTTTTACTTTTTTCTTATTCAAATTTTAATAATTAATGTTCTATTATTTAAGTATAAAATGAAATAAAATTTCTCAAATAAATATCATATTGTTAAAATTTTATTGATCGACTTTTAAGGTTATCATGGAATAATATTTATATAATTTAATTATTAAATTTATTTTAGTTGTTAAATCTAAATTTTAAATTTTCATATAGAAAATATAAAAATTCAATAAAAATATAATTATATACAATAAATATTATCTAAATTGTATAATTATGCATATTTAATATAATTAGAATGATGACATAAAATAATTATAAATTCTATATAAATATATTTTAAAATGTAATACATATATAATATTGAAAAAAGACTCAAGCATATATAAATAAATAACTTCTTATAATTTTAAATGGCATTATTATATTCAACAAAATATGAGATAAAAGAAAGTAAATGATTGATAGATACATTTTATTATAATTTTTTAATTTATTTTGTTATTGTTTTGTTGACTAATTAATAATTATAAGTTGATTTGTTACATATATTGTTTTATCATAATTTTAATGTAGGTTGTATATTTTTATTAATTTTGATAAATTTTGATCTCTTTGATACATTATAGCTTAATTCCAATTACTCCAAAGAATTAATAACAATCTTTCTAATGTGCTTTTATAAATTTAATATCAATATTAATTATATACAATTGATCTATCATGTGATATTATATTATATCATATGATATCATATTATATTATAATCCCAAAAAAAATCTATTTAATTGTTATATCACATGAATACTTATGAATATTTTAAATTTGATGTTACAAATAATAACAATGACATACAATTATTAAATTAAAAATTTTATAATTTTGATTTCCTATTTAATTAATTTTTAAAAATGATTAATTAATTTCTTCTACAATAAAAATTTTAAATAAATTTAAATGTTTATAGAATCATAAACAAATTTTTTTTTTTTAAAATATACTATTATAAGTAGAAATTTTAATATTTGATAATAAAATAATAGAATTTTACTCATTGTTATAAAATGAACTCTCAATTAGTGCATCCTTTTTTTTTGCTACATTTTTTTATAGAACTAAAAGTAATTTTTTTTAATTTATAAATTATTACTAATGGTTAAAACAACTAATTTTAAAATTTATAATGGAATAAAGTAATAATTTACAAAATAAAAGTCAAATTAGAATTTCTCTAACTTATTAATATTCAAATAATCAAAGTTAAAAGAATTTATATAGCTTCTAAATTTTTGAAAAAATAATTTTACTTATTGTTGTTAAATAAACTCTCAATTAATGTATCTTTTTTTTCTACTGCGCCTTCTTATAAAATTAAAAATAATTTTTCTGATATACAAATTATTATTAATGGTTAAAATAATTAATTTTAAAATTTATAATGGGATAAAGTAATAATTTATAAAATAAAAGTCAAATTAAAATTTTTTTAACTTGTTAATATTCGAATAATGAGGGTCAAAAGAATTTCTATAGTTTTTAAATATTTGAAAAAATGATTTTACTTATTGTTATTAAATAAACTCTCAGTTAGTACATTTTTTTTTTCTTTGCATCTTCTTATATAACTAAAAATAAAATTTTTTAATTTACAAATTATTATTAATGGTTAAAATAATTAATTTTAAAATTTATAATGGGATAAAGTAATAATTTACAAAATGAAAGTCAAATTAGAATTTATCTAACTTGCTAATGTGTGAATAATTAAAGTCAAAATAATTACTCTAACTTCTAAATATTTGAAAGAATATTAAAAAATATAAATTATTCTAATTGAATTTTTTTATTTAAATTAAATATAATTAACTGTATATTAAATATAATTAATTATATATTAAATAATAATTATTTTATTTTTTTTATTTTAATTGAATTTATTATTTTTATTATTTAAATTAAATATAATTAAGTATTAAATATAATTAATTATATATTAAATAATAATTATTTTATTATTTCTTTTCACAATTTGCATTTGTCGAATTTTAAAATCATGCGAAATGCCTTCAATCAATGTCGATATTGGAAAAATGTAAATGTACAATTTCCTAAATTTCTATATAAAATATAATAAAAAAATGAAATATTTTGAAATTCAAATTGAGTTATGATCGTACGAACATTTTTAAAATATATTTGTTTTCCATTTTCAAGTTTGTACTAACAAAATACCAAATCATACGGTGACGTTTTAGATTCAGGTATTATCAATATGCAACTTACTTAGAAGTCCTAGTGGCCTCTCTCTCTCTCTCTCTCTCTCTCTCTCTTCTTCTATATCCCTTTTAAGTTATTTTTGAGTTATTGTTGATTATCTTTTTTGATGGGCATGATTTTCTTCCTTTTTTACTTAAATATTTCTAGTTAATAGATACAGATTCCTATAGATCTTTTAATATGTATTTTTTTGACATAGATTTATTATATTTGTCTTGTTTTTAATCCCTTTTTAAGTTTTTTATTTTTTTTATTTTTTGAGATTTACTTGTTATTCTTTTATGAAAAGTAGTTTGTTCTTCCCTTATAGAAATATTTTATTAATAATTTATATCATGTATAGTTCTTTATTTTTATTGAATTCATCTTTTCTTATTTAAATTAATTATAATTAAATATTAAATATAATTAATTATATATTAAATAATAATTATTTCTTATTTTTTATTCTAATTAAATTCATTATTTATTATTAAAATTAAATATAATTAGATAATTATATTATTTAATTAGTAAATAACTATATTGTCCATCATAAATGCACAATTAAAAATAATTTATTAAGTGACTTTTACGTAAATATACTTTTCCTTCTTTCTATACATTTATATATAGTATAGATAATAAAGTTTGGTAAAGTATTAATTTACTATTATTTTTCAATTAAACTTAAAGGTAATTTATGTAAATTTTTGTCACGATTATAGAAATTAAATTATTTAATTACATAAAATTTATAAATTCTATAAAAATTCTCTAAAATACATTATTATTTTCTCAAGTATAAAATTCTATAAAATTTAATGACTAGTTTTTTGTTATTTAAGTACAAAATTATATACTTTTACATCAAGTAAAATACTCAACTAAAATGATATAAAACTTTTCAAATAAACATTATAATACAAAAAATTTATTAGTCGACTTTTAAGATTATTATAGAACAATATTTATATAACTTGATTACTAAATTCACTTTAATTATTGAATCTAAGTTAAGTTAAATTTTCATTTGAAAACCAAAAAATTTAACGAAAATATAATTATATACAATAAATATTATCTAAACTGTACAGTCATACATGTATAATACAATTAGACCGATGATACATAATACTAATAATATATTCTATATAAATATATGAATGTACTTTATAAAACAATATACACATAATATTAAAAGAAAATGAGTAAAGCATATTTAAATAAATTATTTTTTTAATTTTAAATGATATTTTCATATTCAAGAAAATGTTAGGGAAAAAAAGTAAAGAAAATGATAGATACATTTCATTATAATTCTCTGATTTATTTTGTTATTGTTTATGTCACATATTTATTAATTATAGGTTAATTTTCATGTTAGTACTTGGTACGTTTATTTTTTCCTCATAATTTCAATGTAGGTTATATGTTTTTATTAGTTTTGATAAGCTTAATCTCTTCGACATATTATAACTTAATTTATCTTCTTTTATAAAATCAGTAATAATTTTTTTAGTGTCTATATGCACCATTATTTTAAAAATCGGACTGGTGATTGAACAGAATAAGTCACTGATTTACGCTTCAACCAATTGGACCACTTGGACAAAATTTCTTCATTTTTAAATTTTTTGGTCATTTTATAAAAGATTTCCAATATTAATAAAGTTTTGACTAGTTAAAAACTAGTGCAATGACAGTTTAATAGGAATTTCAATTTTGTAGTGAACCAAAACAGACTGCCAATGATTTTTGGTTGAACCAATTAAACTGACTAGTCTAATATGATTTTTATAACACTAGTATACACAGATTCTTTATCATCAACAATGTACTTATTATTCTTATTTGAATCAACCTTGGCACTCATATTAAGTTTAGATTTTTACTTTGATATCTCTGACACTAACCCTTAAAATCAAACTTTAATTCGATCAAATGTCCCCCCACATTCAGACCACTATGACTCATTTTTTTATTTGTTTTTTTATCAGTTTTCACTAATAATTCTCTCTAGCCATTTCTCTAATGCATCCAAAGATTTTACATAAATCAATTTCACAGATGATGCAAGGTTTAAGCCAAATTTAAACTCTTTAGCCACTATATCTTATAAATCATTCATAAAAACAATATCATAATTACCCTTCTTTCTCACAAGAAAAAATAATTTAAACAAATCTACACTTTAACACATCCACAATATTAAAAGATGATAAATTAAACATATTTAAATAATTCATTTCTCACAATTTGAAATGATATTCTTATGTTCAAGAATATGTTAGATATAAAAAAGTAAAGGAATTGATATATAACACCCCAATTTTGAGTTCACTATGAGTGTTGAGGTTGTAAGAGAAGTGACTAGATTAAGAGCAAAAGAGTGTAGATGACAATTGCAAAAAATCAAAGTAGTGAACGAGTATCGGTTAAGAAACCGAACCCCTAAAAGTATGAAATAAGGTAAAGAATATTAGAAGAGTATTAAAGAAGATGGATTTGATATAAAAACAAATGAAATGGAGAGTGTAAGAAGGAAAATAGGAAGCTAGGAGTTAATGATCTAAAAAGGATACGTGCTCGAAAAATCGAGACATTTAGAGTGAGTCGAGAAATTCCAACTCTGAAATAGATTTTTATACTTTATTTGAAAAAGTTAGGCAAATGTAAGTATATTAGAAGTGATGAAACTAAAAAATGAAGTTGGAGTTGTGTATAGAAAATACCTAAATAAATAAAATCAGTACGCTATGCACTTAATTGATAGACTTCAGTTTCCGAAATTTTAGAAAATTTTAACTTAGGAAAGATTGATGGAGAGATGATTAGAAATATTATTGGAAACTCAAATTAGTGATTAAGAATATTATTAGATAATAATAGAGTGATTAAAGGTTAGAAAGTGGCAATTTTGTAATATTAAGTAAAATTGTGGTTATAATTTAGACTAAATGGATACCTAAGCTATAAGGTAAATGAAAAAAATAAAAATAAAGAAATATGGACAACAATGGGGTTGAAAAAGTCAAGGGAACTGGATGGTGATGATTATCCCAAAAAATGCCAAGGCGTTAATTAAATGAGAAAGAAATTAAAAACTATAAAGGAAGCTTAGTAGGAAGATAAGTTCAATTTGCTTCTTGCAACCAAGAAAAATCTTCTAAGTGGGAGAAATAAAAGAGAGACAGAGAGGAAAAAAGAAAAACGTAGGAGGAAGAGAAGAAGAAAAAATAATAAGAAAAATCAAAGAAATATTTCAAGAACCATCCAAGGTAATATCAAGTTACTTAGTTGATTATTGATATTCTTATGTTTATGTTGTGCTTAATTGCTTTGTTTGTTGAATTTTGTAGATTGATTGATAATGAATGAATATGGAGAAGTGAAGAAAAGAGGTTTATTAACGGAGGAAAGGGCTCAATTGAAGAAGAATTAGTAAGAGAACATGGAAAATAGTGTGAGAAGGAAAACAAAAGTTAGGGAGAGTGGTTGCTGGAACTTAAGGCTTGATTTTGAGAGCTCTAGATATCGAATTTGATTATGATCAATAAAAATTAAAGCTCAACATATGAATTATGTGACTATAGAAGGGCTTGAATTAATTCCCAAAATGTTGGGAGATGTGGGATCAAAAAGTAGACTGCCCCACATGCAGGTCACTCTATAGTGCAGGAAATTAGAGGCCTGATTTGGAAATATTAGGATGGGAATTTGATTTTGGTCATAATATAAGAAATGATGCTTGGGATTTTAGCTAAATTTCTTATAAATTTTTAGTGAAATTCTAAGAGGGTTGAGATTTATGGAACAGGTATTAGGGTTATCTTAGTATACAAGATAGTCAGGATTACAAGAATTCAGTCTAAGTTTTGGAAATCTTACAGATAAAATTAAATAAAGACCAAAACTAATAATTATTTCTTTATGAGTCTAATTTCATTTAAAAAAGAATTATTTCAGTTGAATTTGTATATACTAAGATGTAGTAGAAAGAGTAAAGTATGTTCAGCGAACCTAGGCAGTAGAGTCATGGCAGAATTTGATAAGTCACCCCAGGAGCTATAGAAGTCCAAATATGTTGAAAATTTTGGATATATTGGAGAAAAATATGTTAGGATTTAAATATCTCAAGAATCATGACAATTGAAATAGTGTAACTCATGTTATGGTGGTAATTAGGAGGTTAAGTTGGGATAAAAACCAATAGATTGATTTTCAATTTTATTGTTCTAATGAATTTGCTTGTAGAAATTTAAACCTAATATATATATGTATATTGTATGTAGAGGATAAAAAAAAATCAATTAAAGTGGAAAACTTTGAGGGGGGAGACAATCCTCATATTGAGTTGTAGAACGAAATTAAAGAAAACAAAGAAAAAGGTGAGTGTATTTTACACTTTTATGTACATGGAATTGCCATTTGCTTCTTTGATTGAATTGTTTTCTATTGATACCTAAATCTTTTGCTGTTGAATATGAATTCTAAATTGTTATTCAAAATTGCATTAAAAATCATACTATATGTTCTTTGATAGTGATACTGTACATTGCCTGGATTCCAAGAGAATCTTATTGTCATATTGTTCTATTGATTTTTGCTAGCTATATTTTCATATTTATTAGTGAATTAAACCTTTTTCAGTGTTAATTGAATATTCATTTAAGTATCAAAAATGGTATAATGCTATTATCCTTAATGCAGAGATTCTCTTCTTCTGGTGTGAGGAGCACCGAGCTTTGTGCACAATGAAGTGAACCTTGCTAGGAGGGATTTTGAACGCCCTAGCCGTAAGGCCTAGCTAACCTTATGTTGTAGTATTGCTCTACAAGAAGAGCCTCTGCCACTAGTGAAATGTTGATAAGAAGCAATGATAAATTTCACCCTCATATAATGTATATAGATTTCTGCTAAATGTATGTTTTAATGAAATTATCTATATATGTAGCACTATTTAAATAAAGTTTTAAAAGGTAATACAAGATGTGTGATTAATGCTCCACAAAAAGAGTTGTCACCAGTGCAGTGTTGATGAGAAAATCCTCATATAATGTAATAAGATTTTAAAAGATAGTACGAAATATTGCTATTTGAAAAATGTATTTGAAATGTGTTATTAGTTACTTGAATTTGTATTTGAATCATATTATGAGTTATTCATATTTAAATAAAATTTTTTAAAGTTATATACATTGTAAGTCATATGAATTTTGTTTTCAAAAGTACTACAAATTACTTACTATTTGATATTATTTTCAAGATCATTTATTGATTTTCTATCAACTAAAAGTATATTATGATGGTTAATATTTATCTCAACATTGTCAAATGTCTTCCCTCATTGAGCTTTTACCAAAAGCTCACCCCCTCTCCATTCACTAGTGTTTGCAGGTGTATAAAAACTGTAACTTTAAGCTGAATCAAGAAAGCAAAAGATTTGGATTGCTGTTGATAGCCAGCTTAAAGTCTTATACTTCTCTTAAGAATAAGCCTGAATCATAATGTTTACTTTTAATATAATTATAGTTTTAGTCATTGTAAAGCTCCATGGGAGTAAACTAGATATTTATTGTATATGTATATAAAAAAAAAATTATGTATATGTGAGTTGAGAATTAATGGTAGTGAAGTGAGGATATAAAGTTGTATTATTGAAAGTGCAATTTTGTAATGTAGGTTGAGATCTTAGATAGTTGTAGCATGATATTATACTATATTTGATAATGATAATGAGTTTTATAGGTTTTCAGTACTCTTATGGTTATCCATGCCCTATAATTGTCATATCCTAAAAGTGGGATGTGACATTATAGGTAAGTTTTATTATAATTTTTGAATTTATTTTGTTATCATTATGTTGTACTAATTATAGGTTGACTTCCATGTTAGCACTTGGTATGTTTATTGTTTTCTTATAATTTTAATGTAAGTTGTATGTTTTTATTAGTTTTGATAAACTTGATCTCTTTGACATATTGTAGCTTAATTTTCCTTCTTCCAGAAAATTAACAATCTTTTCTGTGTTTTTAAATATCATTATTTTAAACACTGTACCGTTGACCGAAATAGATAAGTTTATAAAATAATTTAATTTTTCTTTATTTTAATAAAAGACCTATTATATATTTACATTAGGATTAAATGCATCATTTGTGAATTTAACATCAATGTTAATTCAATATTAATTGTATGCAATTGAATTATCATGTGATATAATATATTATATCAAAAGTCCAAAAATCTCTAATTTAATGATTATATTAATAAATATATAGTTTATAGAATATATTAATTTTTTATTTCAATAAAAGACTTATTATACATTCACATTAGAATTAATGCATCGGTTGTGAATTCAACATTAATATTAATCTAATATTAATTATATGCAATTAATTTATCATGTAATATTATATTATATCAAATGATGTCATATTATATCAGAAGCTCAAAAAATATCTATTTAATGATTATATCACATGAATACTTTTGAATATTTTATATTTAATATTACAAATAATAACAGTGATATATAATAATTAAATTAAAAATTTTATAATTTTGATTTTCCTATTTAATTAATTTTTAAGGATGATTAAATATACTTTACAAATTTTAAATACACTTTACAAATTTTGAACATACTTATTTCACTATTTAATATATTGGTTTATATTTTTATATATTGTAGGCTTATAATTTTTTTTTCTTTACTTTGAGTGCAATTGTTTTTGAGGATATCAATTTATTTATAATTAATAAATTGATAAAGACGGATATTTCTTATTTATTATTAGACAACCATCTATTTATTAATTTATTTTCAGGTTATCAATATAGTTGTTATTTGATTTTTACTTTTTTAATAAGTTTGTGAGTTAATTTCGCATTTTTAAATTAAAAAACTAATTTTAAACTAAAAAAATAAATCACAATTCACTATATATATATAATTTCTCTAAATGTATTGTTAATTCAATATCAACGTGTATGTGTGTGTGTGTGTGTATATATATATATATATATATATATTCTTTAAATAGGTTGTAATTTTGGTTCTTCGGCTATATATATATCCACACATATGCTTTGATATTGAATTAGCAATACATTTAATGAAATTCAATAATGTATAAGTAAAATTTAATTATGCACTTTATACTTTGATTTTTATTTTATTTTAGTGGATTGTAAATAAATTTCTTTAATTATGCACTATGTAGTTCGATTTTCATTTTTATTTTATATATTGATTTAAGTTTAGATTTCAGCTGAAAAATATATATTTTTCATTAATTTAAAATAAAAAGTCTTCAAATCTCCATTTTGTCCCGTTCTGTACCGAACTATCCCATTAGACTCAAATATTCATTCTAAATCATCTTGAAAAATTGGGATGGTTTGATATGGAGATTTTTCTCTACGGTTTGGTTCTAGAGATTCCATTTTAGGAATATCTGAAATTCAGTTAGGTTCCAGAGATTTTCAAATCTTTAGATTCTTCTGAACCACGCTCAGCCTTAACACATATATATATGTATGTATGTATATATGTATATATATGTGTGTGTGTGTGTGTGTGTGTGTGTGTATGTGTGTGTGTGTATGTCTGTGTGCATGTATGTATGTATGCATATGTGTATGCGTATATACATATATGTATATACATATATATGTATGATATATATGTATATGCATATATGTGTGTGTGTGTGTGTGTATGTATGATATATATATATATATATGCATATATGTGTGTGTGTGTGTGTGTGTATGTATGTGTGTATGTATGTGTATCATATATATATGTGTGTGTGTGTATACATGCACACGTATATACACACATATACACACACATACACACACACATATATATACACAAGTAGTACTTCATTTTTTATACATTTTAAAAAATTTAGAAAATCCTTTAACATAATAAATGTCATATAAATGATGTCACATAATCTAAAAATCTTTCAGAAAACAACAATAAACATAAAAAAGTAGTAGACAAAAGAGTTCTTAAAAGTTCACTTAATCCCTTAAACTAGCATAGTCTCCAATTTTTTGGGTCATTAAGAAATAGTTGTTCAAATTCAATGGCATCATTTTCTTCCAAATAAACTTGATCTCCACCTATAAAATAGATGCAAAATTTCTATTATTACTGTAATTTACATCCCACCAACAAAATAAATTGTTAATGATAACAAGTATAAAATAAATACACGTACATCTCTACATCTTATTTGTCCCTCTTTATACTCCTCTTCCTTATGTGACAATAGGTGAAGATTGGATTACACAAACACAAGATCTTCAACCCTACTTATTGCTAATTTATTCCTCTTGATGCTTTGAATTATTGAATAGGTACTCTAATTTCTCTAGCAATAAAAAGAAGATGATGGTTGTATAAGTATCTTAAAAGCTAACGCTTGTAAAAATGGTGTAAAAGCACCATGATTTGCCCCCCATGAAACTAGTTGTTCAAACATTCTAGCATCAATTACATGGGGTTGATTCAAATACTCAGATCTAGTAGAAAAGCTCACATTCAACACAGAATTTTTGCAAATCGAGTTAATTTTAAAACAACCTCTTAAAGTATTTTCTTCTATTCATGAAGACGTCCTCATACGGTGCAATTATTAGAACTCCATTACTTAGTCCTTGAAGTTAAGCTTCACAATAATACTTAGAAACTAAAGAATGTGCCATGCAATGTAATAGAGCATTACTTTTGTTCCATCTACTCTCCAAAACATAATGAATAGCATAAAAGCTTAAATGACTAGAAACTAAATCTTTCCCTTTATGCTGAAATATGATTTTTTCAAATTTTCAATCATTGTATTCCACATATCATATATCAATTGCAAAATAGGAGAATTTGTATTCGTTGGCTTTCAACATTTAGAATAGGCTTAGTAAAAGTCAAAAAATAATCTAAGTTGTCTTACCAATCATCATCCATTATACATTATGTTATGTCATGTGCTTTACCTTCATTGTTTCCATCCTTATAAATTTTACCATTATGAATCCATAACCATTTTTTGTTGTCCTAACATCCCTCAGTCTTTTAGTCTTGATAATGCTAGATGCAAATTTAGTATCAACCACCCTTAATAAACTCAACTTAGAGAAGTTATTATTGATGGACAATGCCATGTTGTGATTGACAATAAATTTATGAATATTTTGCACATCAACCACTAAATCAACAATCCACTTGCACTCAGCATATTAAGGTGATTTTTCAGTAGGATCATATACACTTTTTAATGTTAAATTCAAACTATGCTCTAAATATGGAGTCTAAAAGATATGACGGTACTTAGATTCAATACTTAATCTGGTAGCCTTGTAATTACTTGTGTTGTTTGTGATGATCTAAACAACATTTACTTCTCCAACATCTTTGATTGCTTTCACAAACAGATTGTTTATATAGTCTCCATTTTTAATATTGCCACTTGCATCAATAGATTTAGAAACATTGCTCCTTAAGTAGAAGCAGCCATTAGGTTGATCAAATGTCTCATTTGTCTATCTGACCATCCATCAGAAACTATAGACACTCCTTTTCTCCTTCATTAATCTCTAATTGGTTGGAATTTCCTCTTCACATGCTCCTTCTCTTATGCAAGTAAAGTTGTTTTTAATCTGTTATATGCAGGTGGGGTGTATCCTACTAGATTATTATTGGCTAAAGTTCTGGAATACTACCTAAAGTGTGGAGATTTTGCAAAATTGAATTATAATGCATCAGAATAAAATATTTTTGCAGCATCTGTATTAGCCTTATCCCTCTGCATAACATTGAATGAGTTTCGCAAAGATCCTATCTCTATTCCCTTTCTTTCTCTCTTTTTTTTCTTTTTCTTTGGTGTTGCTATAAATTAGAACCTTTTGGTAAAGATAAACATTTAGCCTTTTTTCTCTCTTTATACACTTTTTGTGATTTTTCCCATTAAGCTTGTTCATGCTCATGAATAATCACTTTAAGTATTTCATTTATAACAACCTTACAATATTCAACCTATGATTTGGAAGCTTCAACAAATGAGCTTTCAATTTTGAATAAGATCCAATAAGCTTTTTGCCACAATAGTTGCAAACCCACAACCTATTTCCATCTTTCCTGCAAAAAGACTAAGAACATTAAGATGGCTTCAAACTGGTTTATCATCAAATTTGCAACCGTACATAACAGATGAGCATGTAGCACCTTTAATGGTTTCTTCTTTCTCTATTGTTGAATTTGTTAAATTCATTTTTAATTATATTTAATGGGTATAGTTATAAAGGAGGATGGTGTGAGAGAATAGATAATAAGCAATAGATTTTATAAGGAAAAAGATGGAGTAAATAAAGAAAATAAAATGTCATATATGAGAGAGAGAGAGAGAGAGAGAATTGAAAAGGCATTGTGAAGAGAGAGTTGTATATGTTTGAAAAGTTTTACATCACCTTAATAAGTACTTTGTCTCATATTTTCTTTTTATAAATTTATAACTTTTTTTGAAAAATAAAAAATTAAATTTGTAACTTTACATATGGTAGCAATAGCACTAGGTTTCTTATATTGTAAATTTACATCTTTTTTTAAATGAGCACTATGTAATACTTGTTTTTAGTCTTGATATCATGATTTTAAATAAATATATAAAATTGTAGAAATCTATCGTGGAATATAAATGGATTCTTATTAGTTTTTTTTTTATCTTATATAACATGTGTTTAAATATTGGAATAAACAATTTAGGTTTAACAGATATACAGGTACCTAGTAATTTGTTTGATAATAGAGATTAACCCAGTTAGATTTGATTTTATAAGCATTTTGATATGATTATTATAAACGTTTAATTACTAATCTCTTGTGTAAGACATTATCACACTAAACCTCTTAAAGACAAATGACATTGCTCTTACATAAATAGAAGTTGTGATTTAATATTTAGAATAATTAAGTTGTGTTAGAACTTAGATTGTCTAATGCATATTATAATCAATCTAAACGTGTTATGATTCTAGATGAAATTGCTTTTACATTCTTTCATCTCTTGAATCAATTGTCAACATAATGTCACATTGACTAAGGACTGTTATGGTCAAAATATAATGTTAGATTGACTAAGGCAAGTTATAATCAATGTAATATTAGATTAACTAATACATGTTGTGCTTATAGATGATATTGCTCTTACATTTTTTTCTCTCTTGATTTAATTGCCAATATAATGTTAGATTGACTAAGAAATGCTATGGTCAATATAATGTTAGGTTGACTAAGGCATGTTATGATTGTAGATGGTATTGCTCTCACATTCTTTCCTCTTTGATTCAATTGTCAACATAATTTTGATTTCAGTTATGGTCAATTATATTTATTTTGAACTCATTGATTATGTCACATTAATTTAGTGAGTATAAAACTTGTTAAAGAATGAAATTCTTATAAGCATAACTTTAAACTTTTAATTCCTTATTTTTTTAATCTTCTTATATCACATATAATGGTTCATTTTAACTAAATGAAATGTATCTTAGTATTATTATAATAATGATTAATTAATTTTGTAAATTAGATGCTAAATTTTTTAGTTGAGGGTATAAAGTTTTTAAGTCATCTACTCTATCAAATTTATTTGTCACTTTAATTTAATTGCTCTTCTTCTTCTTCTTCTTCTTTTTTCATGATTTGCTTTTCTAAAGATAATATTTTACACCTAAAAAAGTTAGTTTCAAGTTATTAAAAATAAATAAAAATTTACAATTAAATAGTAAAAAAAATTTAAATTGTATATCGAATTTGATAAACACTAATTAATTAAAGAAAATAACAAGTGTTGTACATAAGATATTATCTCCAAAAATGATAATTTAAAATTAAATATTTTAAAAATTCTAAAATTTTGTCTTAAATTTGTAACTTAATTGATACACGCTAATTAATTGAAAGATAGGACAAGTGTCCTACATGCAATAATCTTATTATCCCAAAGACATTCATAATGACACTTTTGAGGAGTGCTGATATCTTCTCTTTTTTTACCTTTTCTTATTCATTCTCCCTTCTCATAATGATACATAAGCTAGATTTGTGGTATATTTATAAAATTTAATATAGCTTATGTGTTATTATGAGAAGGGAGAAGGCAATAAAAGAAGATAAAAAATAGAAGGTATTTAGTACTCCTCTAATACTTTTCTGCCCAATGGCCAATACTAATTTGACACAAGTTTTTTTATTAATAAAAATTAGAGACTCTACATCTTCTCTATTCCTTGGATCAATTTTGCTATAGAAGGATCACATACTAGTACATATATCGTGTCATGTCGACATGGATAACTCTTCCAAAATGAAGAGTCTGAGCATCGTAGAGTGTAGATCACTAATATGTTAGATAGAGATTGGAGATAAACATCTATAAATAGAGATAGGAGATAAACATCTATAGAGACCAAACTTGATTAAGAAGATAATGAAGAAAATACTAATAATCGAAAAGGTTGATAATAGCCTTTAGAAGACAAAAAAGCTATGTAGATCCTAGAAGGAAGGATGTTTAGTTGGAGATTATGTGTTCCTTAAAGTTTTTCCTATGAAAGGTGTAATGAGAATTAGTAACAAGGGCAAGCTTTATCCAAGGTACTTTGGGCCGTTTGAGGTACTTGATGGTAATATTGCATATAGATTGCCTTGACCACTAAGTTTAGATCATTTACTCCTAATATTCCATGTCTCTATGTTACAAAAGTATCGACTAGACTCATCTCGTATCCTTCAACCACAGGTAGTAGAAATAGATTCAAACCTGACCTAAGAGAATTTTCAAATAGCCATTGTTAATAGGCAAATGAAGAAGTTAAGAAACAAGAAAATTATTACGGTAAAAATCTATGGCAAAATCATAATGTAGAAGAGTGCACATGAGAAAATGAATAAGACATGCAACTTGGATATCCCCATCTTTTTCAAGTATAAGATTATGTAAAGTCTTTACCTTTAAAATTTGAGGATAGATTTTTATAAAGAGGGGAGAATGCAGTATCCTAAACTTATAACAATTGCATTTGCAAAGTTGTTCCTTAAGTATGTGTAAATTTTTGTAAAGATAGAAATTTATGTCAAGGAATAAGATCACATTCATTACGTATGTAAAATGAATGTTACAATTAATTGTAATTTTAAGAATTTAAACAGAGGACAAAGTCATTAATGCTCACTATTTTGAATGAAAGTTAATGAATTTTGTTAATTTAGATAGAGGGCAAAATAGATATATGAATTAATGAAGGTGAGCTAAAGAGTTTCGATATGATGAGGACAAAGATGTGCTAAGATCTCGGTATAAACAAGATGAAGATGAGTTGAAGCTCTTCAATGATGAAAATGAAGGCAAGCTTGGCATAATAAGGTGAGCAGACATGCTCAGTACTAATGAAGTAAACAAACAATCTCAATATTATGAAATGAGCAAGAAGCTCAATGCAAGCGACGCGAGTTAAGAAGCTTAGCATTGAGGCTAATAATGCCTATATATTTATTTAAGGTGAATTGAGTGGCTTAGTATCGAATCATAAGGTAGAACATCTAGATGAGTTTCAAGCTATCACTTATGAGTTGCATGAAATCACATGATTGAGAATA
Organism: Reutealis trisperma; assembly: GCA_947687605.1. Lineage (NCBI taxonomy): Eukaryota > Viridiplantae > Streptophyta > Magnoliopsida > Malpighiales > Euphorbiaceae > Reutealis > Reutealis trisperma. The sequence goes on from CANTUT010001310.1 coordinate 212,051, forward strand.
CAAGTAACCATTAATAGTAAGTTAATCGAAAAATGAAATTATAGTCTTATTTTCTTTATCTAAGACACCTAGAATGTACCACAAAGAGCCCTAATAGTTGAGAAACTAACAACACATATTTGGTTAGTGAAATAGTTACAGTGTTCTAAGATTATAAGTCAAAACCTCCATAGCCATCTTTGCACTAGCACTCACCAAAAGATTTAAGTTAAAATATGTCTTCCTTTATTTTCTATCATAAGAGCTCAATTAATAAGGTAAGCTTAGATTTATGGTATCTCATTTTACTTTAAGTTAAGAGAAAATCGTGATTATACTTTATTTCAAGCATTTTGATGCATACAGCACCTAGGAGAGGACATGAAGATGATGATATTTATAATAATCCTCACTTTTGTTTAATGTAAGATAGGAGTATTTAGAGAATAAGTAATTCTTTTGTCAATGTAAGTAGAAAATATACTACCATAATTGTACTTTGAATCCTTAAGGCTTAAAAGTCTATATTCACATTCATGTTACCATGTTCATAATTTAGTACAATGTTCGATTCATGAAATTTATTGGACCATGTTATTTAGCCATAAGATTGTTGAATATACTTCTCCACAAGTATAAACATGTATCCTTGACAAATAAAGAACCATGAAATTCTTGGTTACAACTTTGCTAGCCCTAAAACAAAAATCTCCCACTGATGTGGGAAAACATCAAACTATGTGCACATTGATACCTATAGATAGGGTATATTATCAGGATCCCAGCTAAGAGGGATTTCATGTGTAATAGCTTCAATTTTTGAATTTATTATTTGGATTAAATTCCTTAATTACTTACTTTTATTAATGAACTATTATTAATGCAAGTTATATTTTATTATTTTATGAAATAATTTTGATGATTTTATCGTATGATACATATTGATTTATGTAGCGAATTATTAAAATGAAATATCAAAAATTTAATACATATATTTATATTTATATTTTATGGGTATTCACCTAACTAATTAAATTAAATTTGTTGTATAATTAAGATGAATAGGGGTATTTCATGGAAGTGCATAAATAAAATTTATTTGATTATGATTATTAATTTGGTTAATTTAAAAAGAAAATGATTATTTTATTAAATTCTTAACTTAGAAAAATTAATTCTATTAAAATTAATAACTAAGAATGAAATTATATATAAATGTATTATGATTTGAAAAATTTATTATTATTATTATTATTATTATTATATTAAGGCATGAACTCTGATTGGTCAAAATTATATATAAACCAATTAGTTCCTTGGCTACTGAATTCAAAGGGGAAAGAGAGAGAGAGAGAGAGAGAGAGAGAGAGAGAGAGAGAGAATGAGGGAGAGTTGCCAGTCAGATCGCCACTATCCATTCATCAGCGACCAAGATGCGCCTCACCATTATGTAGACTGGCCATTGGTGAGTCCCTTGCTAGAAATGGGAAGCGAATGGCCACTAGGAATTGGTGGTCACATCCTCCAAATTGCTAGTAGTGAGGCCGATCTAGACCATTTTCGGCCACGTGGGCATCTTTGAAAACAGTCACTTTAGTTTTGTTTTTGTAAATGCCTTGTCGCCATTAGCCACCATGGATGGCAGTATGGTGACCATCTAGTGGTGGTCTGGCGACTCTCTAGTGAGTTGAAAATTTCTAGTAGCCTTCAAATTTATTTTTAAGCTTATTTATGATGTTAAAAGCTTCTGTTGATAAATTTGAATGTGTTGATGATTAGGAAATGAAAATTTAGTTATGAGGCTAATGAATGAATTGTATGTATATAATTGCATATATAGTCATCAATTAAGTAAAAATTAAAGAGACTTAAATATATTGTGAATTTATATTACAAAAATGGAATTAAGAAATTAGTATATGGATTTAATTTGAAATTCCTAACAAAATTATCGTATAAATTCTATTATGAATTATAGGCCAAATTGTGGAACTTATCATCTGCGATTTAATAAATTATATTAATTAGCTAGTTGATGTTTTAATATTGAATTGATAAATTATAATCGATATGAAACTCTATGAATTTAACTTATAAAATAGTTAAGGGAAATTATTATTGAAATTATTTGATAATTCTATTACAATTAATTTAATTTCTTGAAATTATTTTATAAATTATATTACAAAATTATTTTATGGAATTACCTTAATTTTTAATAATTGATTATGAATTTGGATGGAAATTCAAATACCATAATTATGAATGAATGTATATAAGCAAAATTTTATATATGGATTTTGTCAATGTTCATATTATTAATATTTTCATAATAATTACTCCATAATATATACCATATTAAATTCCAAGTCAAAAGAAGTACAAAAATAATTATATAATTATCTAAATCAATAACCCTTAACATTATGATGACATTGCTTTATTGAGGAAGAAGGGTTGATTATAATTGTAGGCCTCGAATGGGCAATTAAGTTAAATTGTTATTGCCTGTGATGCTATTTTCTTTCAGCGGGTAATGTCCTAGTTATAGAGGAGATTCTTTCGAAGGAATCTTTAGGATAACTAAGTCTAGTTTAGAAAAGTAAGGTTGGTTGTTTATATTCTAATATACATTCTATATTGTTCAGTGTTGGTATTAGCTACCAAATGTCATGTTCCTAAGAAAGCCAGATGGTTCCTTCAAATTTGTGAGTTGATGTATTTAATTTAGTCTTGCATTAAGGCATGTTCATTCATGCATAAAAAAATGTATGTGTATATATAGTAAATAAATTAATTATCATTATATGTATTATAGATAGGAGCACGATGTATGTGTATGCTATATCTTTAATGTTCTAATGCTATGAATGTTTTGCGCTTTGTGTTGGGTTCTAATGCTATGAATGTTTTGCGCTTTGTGTTGGGATGGAAATAGGATGAAGTGAGTCAGACTCATGTTGACATAGGAAATATGATCATGACATGATGATATGATAATGAAATGATATGATAATGTTAATAATGTTGGCATGGTGCGAGCTAATCTTACTGTGGCCATATGTTATGGATAAAAAAAAATTAGCCTAGTTCAAGCTGGTCTCACTATAGTCATATGTTAGAATACAAGAGAGCCAAGGGAGAGGGTTGACTCTCCATTTATTATGGTTTAGTTAAGGATTGGATTCAATGACTATTTCCATCATGTATGCTTTATATATGACATGGATGATAAGTGATGTGATGTGACACATAGATATCAGATTCGTGGCATCTCATTGAGTAGAATGCTCACCCAGTTTCAACATTATTTTTCAGGCTTAGTTGCACAGTTAAATGAAGTTGAGGCTACCATCAAAGATTGGCACTGGAATTCTTTCTTCATAGTTGTTCCATTATTTATTTATGTATGGTGAATTTTAAGTCTCCACTTTACAACTCTACATTTTCAATCAATTAAAGAAACTTTCATATAAATATGGCTAATGGAAGGGTAGTTAAGCCTCTGTATCTTATTTAATATGACTATTATTAGTGATTATTGTTTAATGTTTGGTTAGGCTTACTCAAGTTCCGGAAGCCTTACACTTCCCCATTCTTTAGTGCCAGTTACATGTACTTAAATTTGGGTCATGACAAAGTTGGTATCAAAGTAAAAGTCTTGCGACCTTAAGTAAAGTAGAGTTGTAAGATTCTTAGATGGTCTAAGCTTTGTGACATGCAAAGTTTAGGATTCCTTCTCATCTTTTAAGTCTCAATTGTTATTGGTTCTATGATATCCTGGGTCAGTGTTTCCTTATGCTTGTGCATGCATATTAGATCAATTAGGAAGGTAAGTGAATACTTTTAAAATTATTATGAGATGGTATAGTCATTAGTAATTATGAAACTTATTGTATAATGGTGTATTGCTTAATTAATTTCTAAATTAAATCATTATTGCTGGGATTGATTTGCATTTTTTTAAGAATCATGTGTTGTGCAGTGCTCTGTTTTGGAAATAAAATAAAAATGAAATAAAATAAAGTATACATATATAATAAGTAAAATCACTTTATTGGAAAATGTATTAGGATAGTATTATGATTGACATCTCTATTTCTTCTAAATTATTAGAGTATCTTCATCTTATAGGTGTGATGAATTATTCTTTCCAAAAGGATTAGCTTTTAAGAAATAGTTTTAGTTGGATTCTTAGATATTTTATTAGTTAGGGAAACCAAACCAGTATAAGTTGAGGAATACATATATGCCACCCACTATCTAGTTTTATGTTCTTTCAAGCTTAAAGTGTCTCTCTTCATTTAGTGATTATCTTTCCAAGCTATCACTCAAACTTCATGGCATCCTCTTCATCCTCCTCTTATGGACTAGATCCCTTACTTTCCCAAGGTCTTCCCCTAGAGATTCCAACTAATATCTCTCAAAGAGCCCTTTAGAATCTAATTTATGAGAGATTTTTAAATATCAAATATGTCTCATTTGCAAGTATGATCCTCGATTCATTAGAGAATTATTCATTCACATCGAGTATCCTTTCCTTAGGCCTTACGCCTTTATACATATAACGCTAGACGCCCTTTGGATATGGCTGAGGAGTTTTTCTGTATTATATGCTATTTCCTTCATTTTTACCATATTGCTGTAGACATGCAGCCCTTCCATTTTCTTTTATATATTCATTATTTGCAAGGCAACAATGTAGCTAACCCATATTTAGTTACCTTCTTCCTTTGGTTCAATCCTCTTGATCAGTGGATGGATTTCCTTCTTACAGTATTAGGAAAATCATTTTGGATGGATAGCCCTACAATCTAAACTATGCTTATTCTCTATCGTCTTTATACGGCTGTGGATGACCACTTTTTAGGCACCCGTCTAACCTTGAATTCCCAAGTCCTTACCTATAAATCTTACTACTTTTTGCTCTATAGAGACATGTTTGATTTTTCAAATGAATTTATTGCCTTTTAGCATTATATGTGTGAAAAGAATAATGTTGCTTTGCATAAACTATGGCCTCCTATGGAACATGATGCTCTATAGTGGGAATTTTCTCCTGAGTATTACCATAACATTTATATTGCTTAAGAAGATTGGAAAAAAATATTGTCTTCGGGAATTGTACTGGAGGGATGGCCTCCAGCCTATAATGCCTAATAAAGATAAGTTTAACCCCACGAACCATATATGGACTCACCTTATGGAGCCTTCTTCGAACTCTTCTGAATTTCATAATACAACTATGTATAGTTAGTATAGTGATGATGATGATGATGATGATGATGATGAATCTATCTCCTTCTTATGAGCCTATCAAGAAATGGTTCATGATGTTTATTGTTGTTGTGGTTTAGTGGTATGTTGTTGGGTGTCAAGTCTATTAGGGAGAAGGGTCATATGAATATGTCTCTTTAGGATAAATGAATTATTTTCTTTCTTGTAATTTGGCTATGTTATGAATAGTATGGTTGTAAAGCAAAAAACAGGACCTGAGACACTACCTCTTATCTAATGAAATAAAATGTTATGTGTGCTATATTTGACTAGTATGGATATTGATGATATGGTTGCTATAGACATAGTATGAGAGATATTTTTAGTAAATATATTATATATATTTCATAGTCAACCTAGTGATAATTAGACTTTTAATGGGTGAAAGGTAAGTAATCAGTATTAGCTCTATTAATTTAAGACTCTATAAGTAAGGTGAAGTGCGAGTGCTTTGTAATTAACTTGGTACTGCTAGCTTGACTTCATAATAATTGTGGCTTGCACTATTCTAGACATAACCTCATTGGGTTGTATAGTAGCGATCTGGCCAATCAGTAAACCTTGTCCAAGCAGAGTTAAGTTTAGAATGATTATCAAAAGTAAGATGTGCTTATAAGAAGTAAGTAGAACCTTTTAAAAATCTTGTTGGTGTGAGAGTTAGTATGAACCATAGGATTTAGAAGCTAATAGATTAATTATTTCATAAGTATAAGCTAGATTTTAAAGTAATGAGTAAGAGAAATTAAGATAATGATAAATATGAGAAAACTCATAATGATGCCTAGTGCTTTAAGGAGTACGAGAAACTACTTGCAATTATAAATTATTGATAGACATTATGGTGATGAATTACTAGGGTACATTTTTCTTAGGAATATAATCAAGAATTTTATCCGTAAATATCTATGTTTTACTACCTAAAATACATTATGATGTAGTATTATCCATGAGTATTAATTTATATTTTTGTAAGAGTATGAGGAACTAAAGAGAGGTCATGAATTTATAACATGCATAGTCATATGGTGATATGAAAATATCCATCTATAGAACTAAGATGAGTTTAATTATGTATACATATTACAGGCTCGATATGATTCAATTGAGGTTATTAAGGATTAAGAAATGATATTTATCATGAAAGGAGATTTTAGTTGAAGTACTAAGATGGATTAGTTAATTAAGAGCATATAAGTGTGAACCCTCAAAATTCCACCTCCAGTCGACCATTTTTCAGGTACGAACTCATAGAATCAAATCAGGCTCAAATCGGATTAGAAACATATCAGAACGAGCCAAAACAATGCAAAATCAAGTTGAACCAGCGGATTTGCGGCACGCCAGGCGTGCCACCGCGTTGGGTAGCTGTGAACCCTCAAATTTGCACCTTATGATCCAGTTGCAGCTTGACACCTACTAAGGATAGTACGCTACATATATGGCGGTCCCGCTAGCCAGTTAGTAGGTAAGGGTCAAGGGGGAAGCACCCCTTGCAGGGTACGGGGCACTAAAAAATAAATTTCTTGAATCTTTCACCTTTAGTCGACTACTTTTCAGTCATGAACTCATAAAATCAAACTGGGTTCAAATCGGATCTGAAACAGACCCAAAACGGACGAAAAAGTAAGAAACAGGTCAAACCAGCAGATCAGCGAGCGTCTGGCACGCTGCCTCCCTGGATGTGCCGCCCTATAGGCAACACGAAATCCATACCGGCGGTGTGGGCGGCACGCCTGGTGTGCCACCCGGACGTCCGGGGAGATATCGATGCCGCCCATACCACCGGCACATTTTCGGTGCTGCCCACATCCTCTTCAGTAGCTCTATAAATAGGGCTTCCTTCCAGCTCATTTGGGGGGGGGGGGGGGGGATGCCAAGGCAAAAATTCTCTTTGATATTGATATACTTGTTGCTTTTAAGTTCCTTTTTGAAATTTGATACAAAAGAGTTGTTGCTTCAATTTCAATTTTGATTTACATTCATCATGCTATTTCGCTAATCTTTTATTGTTAAGATTCAAATTCCAAGTCTTTCGAATCCAAGGTGGAGTTGAGATCCGGAGCAAGGCTCGTTTCATTCATCCGAAAATTAAGGAAAGCAAAGGTATAATCCCCTTTCCATTCTTAAAATTCTAAACTCAGATCTAGAATTATATTTAGGTTTAAAACAGAAAAGATCTAAAATTTATTAATTTAAGAATTAGAATTAAATTAATAAGTAAACCAACACTTTTTTTTTTCAGAGCCCCTCCTTTGCAAGAAGGGAGAACTGTATGGGATTTGATTCCTATTCAATAGGATACGCAGGCTGCCATTCTGAAAAGGCATCAACTCTAAAATCATTTTTAATAGCATTTTCCTTTTTATATTTGTTATTTATTTCCAAATCTGTACTTTCATTTCTTTAACTTAGTTGAGGAATGTATGCTTTCCCTAGTACCCATAAGGGCTAGAGGAAAGATCCTCTTTCTTTTCATTCATTTTATTTGTAATAATTAAGTAGGATTTATTTTTGCTTATTTATCTATAATTGTCATTTCATCCTATCATCTATAACTGTTCATTCATCATTTTATTCATGTTCATGCATATATGAAAATTCCTTTTTTAAGAGTTATTTTGCAATTTTTAGCCAAACTAAAGAAAATCATATTTTCTTAATTGTGTAATTACCAAAACCTGATCCCCTAGCTCTCTTTGGTCACTTGCGGATTAGTGCATTTTCCATTGGGACAAATCAAATATTTTGTGGAATCAATCATTTTGGGTTTTCTTTAATTTTCCTAATTAAAACAAGTAAATTAAAGTGGCGACTCACTTTCACAACTTCAAAATCATAAAAATCAAATTTCTGAACTCATAGCGGGTTCCAATCGTGGAGTTTCTTCCGAAGAGCATTTTGATTCCTTGGCAGATCAGACTAGTGCTTGGGCGAGGCCTCACAGTAGCACACCTAGAGTGTCAGAGGTGGGGCAGCACACCCAGTGTGCTAGTGGCACAGGTGCACTCCAACATGCAGCTTGGCAGGTAGGCGCGCTATAGGTACCAACCGGCCAGTCGGCACACCGCCAGTGCTGCCAGCGGCACCCCTTCAGCTGCTCTATAAATAGAGCCTCCTTCAAGCTCATTTGACATGATTTTTGAGGTAGAAATGTTCTTATATTACTCTACTTTTTGTGCTGAAATTCTCTTTGATATTTGATACTAAAATCTGTCATTTTGAGTTCTTTTAATTCGCATTTATTACATTGTTTTCCTTACCTTTCATTGTTTAAGGTTCAAATTCAGGGTTCTAAATCCAAGATGAAGCTTAGATCCAAAGCTAACTCATTCCGTTCATTCGAAAATCAAGGAAAGCAAAGGTATAATTTCTTTTTTCCATTTCTAAAATTCTAAATTCAGATCTAGAATTCTCTTTAGGTCAAAAACAGAAAAAAATCTAAAATTTATTAATTTAAAGATTAGAATTGAATTAATAATCAAGAAATCACTTTTTTACAAAACCCCTCCTCCGTAGGAAAGAAGAACTGTATGAGGTTTGATTCTTATTCAATAGGATACACAGGCTGCCATTCTGTAAGGCATCAACTCTAAAATCTTTTTAATAATATTTTCCCTTTTTTTTCCTTTGATTTATTTATACTCACATCTTTTTTCAATTCTGTATTTTTGATTTCTTTAATTTAATTAAGGAATATGTGCTTTTTCTAGTACTCGTAAGGGCTAGAGGAAAGATCCTCTTATTTCATCCGTTTTGATTTTTAATAATTAAGTAAGATTTATTTTGCTTATTTATTTATAATTGTCATTTCATCATATATAACTGTTTTGTTCATCATTTATTCCTATTCATGCATACACAAAAATTTTATTTTTTTAAGAGTTATTTTGCAACTTTTAGCCAGACTAAAGAAAATCATATTTTCTTAATTGTGTAATTACCAAAACCTGATCTGCGAGCCCTCTTTGGTCATTTGTGGATTAGTGCTCTTTTTCATTAGGATAAATCAAAACATTTTTGGAGTCAATCCCATTTTGGGTTTTTTTTTAATTTTTCCAATTAAAATAAGTAAATTAAAGTGGTGACTTTCTTTCACAAATTCCAAATTACAAAACTTAATTTTCTGAACTCACAGCGAGTTCCTATTGTAGAGTTTCTCCCAAAGAGCATTTTGATTCCCCTTAATGGATCGGACTGGTGCTTAGGCGAGGCCTCACAGTTGATGACTTCACTAGAGACTTAAAAATCTTTTTCAAATAAAAAGATAAAGTGGATTACTTTTGGTAAAAATACCAAGTTTGGCTTTAAATGCAAAATAACTCTTTTATGCATCACTACATCAGACTCCTTGTCTAAAAACCCTAGCTTCCTAGAAAAACAAAGGATAAAAAGTAACATCGAGTGGGCAACCTTCCTTAGGTCTGCTTATCGATAATGAAATCATCCAACCCATGACGTATCCTCTAATCCTTTTAGAGGTGTAACTCGTATGCACGTACCATTTGACCCACGTGAGGCTCCTTGTCTCACATGTGGTTAGGTATATCGCATCTCTAGTATGATAGGTTCCCTTTAAACCACCCTAACCCTTTCATGTAATAGCTCATAGAATCTTTCCTTAAGGCTGTATGTACCCTAAAAGCTAAGTTATTGGTATGCTATTGTCATGAAACCTTTTTCATTCATTCATATATGCATATATGCATAAACCTTATAAAATTTGGAGAGTTTAAACCTCACCCAAATACTGCTAGTCTCAATCTAACCTACCCAAACCCATGTTAACTTATGGTACCTTTTATCCCAATCAAAACTATTGTGATTAGAATTTCATGATCTTTATTCCATACGTAAGCTAAAAACTAATCCAGTTTTATCTTTCTATCTAAAGGTTGACAAGATGTTTGCTACCAGAAATGAAATCGCTACTACCAGAGCTGATGAGATCTTTGATGAGCTTCTTGCTAAGCTCTTCGAATAATAGGAAATCCTGATAAAGAGGCAAGAGGCTTATTTCTAAGACATGCTCAAAGCCCAAGAGAGGGCTGTTATAGAGGATGTCTGCACCATAATGGAACAAACCTCCCGGGCCTAAAACTCAATTGACCCAAAACTACTCAAATCTGACCCAAAACCCGCTCTTTATCTTGTCTATGGATCCATTTCTAGAGCTAATTCTAGAGACAAAGAGCCTGCAAACACTAACACCATTCCACCATTACCCATCCCGTCACCTGAATTCCTAAAAAATAACTCACCCTTTCAACCCATGACAATTCAACCACCAAATTTCACCTTTACTCTCACTTCTCGACCTGCGGATCCTTTCCAAGGGAAGGAATTCAATCTTGAAATCAAAGCTTTTATGAAAAAAATGGAGCACATAGAGAAAATGTTAAAGGATCTAGAAAAGAAAGAGGACTTGGTTGATACTGGATCCCTTAGTTTGTTTCCCAATACAAGAGTTCCTCCTAAGTTCAAGATGCTGAATTTTGATTTGATAGAACAACTTACCTTAAAACCCATCTTAAGGTATATATAGGGGCCATGCATCCTTTAGGAGTGGACAATGAACTCTTAGCCCAACTATTTCAACAATCCCTGACTTTTACTATTGTGAAGTGGTTTGTAGACTTGGATATTTCCCAAAAACGGACATGGGATGATATCTGCAATATTTTTGTTAAACAGTATCACTACAACATTGAGGTTAATGTAACAAGAAGAGACCTCAAGACTACCAAATAGTATGTGAAAGAATCCTTCTCTTTGTTCTTTACGCGGTGGAGGAAAAAGGCTTCTTAGATGGTGAATCAGCCTCCTAAAAATGAACAGATTTATATAATTGTCAAAAAACTTCTGCTAATTTACTAAAAAAGGCTACAGACTTAATACTTGCCTTTCTTTAAAGCTCTCATTACTACCACTTCGAAAATTGAAGACCTAATTCAGAGTGGTCAAATTAAAGAGAGTCTATATTGGAGTCAAGGTATATGAAGCTGACACACCAAAGTAATGTGACTTCCTTAATGAATCAGAAAGGTGGGGAAGTTAATTCTCTAACAATCAATAAGCCTCTTAAGATTGAAAGGAGACAATTGTCTGATCTAGGGGGTGTGCCCATGAGTGTTATTCTTAAGAAGCTACTTGAGGAAAACATGGTAAAAATCCTTGAACCTAGACCAGTCCCTAACCTTTTACCAAAAAATCACAACCCAAATGAGAGGTGTGACTACCACCAAGGACTTAGGCACAAAACAGATGTGTGCAAGGCCCTTAGACACAGAATCTAAGACCTTATTGATTCAAATGACCTTATACCACCAAAAGCTTGACCAAATATCAGTACAAACCCCTACCCAACCACACAGTCAATGCCATTGATGATTATGAGGGAGTTGACCCTATCTCATAGATTGAGTCAAATCCCAATTATTGCTGTGTTCTGGACCTCACCAACCTAGTTGAGGAAATTGATGCCATTACCCAAAGTGGCAGAATCATCCAAAACCCAAGCCCACCAAATCCAAACACTCAACCCATCCAAACCATTCCTGTATCAGCTAACAAATTGAAGGGGATTCTTGAACCAGATGAAGATCCCATTCTCAAGCAACTCAAGAAAACATAAACAAATATATCAATTTGGAGCTTAATCCAGTCTTCTTATCCTCACCACTAAACTCTTTGTAAGGCATTTAATCAGTGCCAAGCTCCTATTGATATCACACCTAAAAGCCTTGTTGCTTCTATCACTAGTGCTGCTAAAGGGGTATCCATCACCTTTGGGGAGAATGACATTTTGGGAGGGGACTCTAACCATAATAATGCCCATCTATATTATGATTATCACTCAAGGAAAGACTGTGCCAATACTTTTGATTGATAATGGCACAGTCTTGAATGTCTGCCCTTTAAAGGTAGTAAGCCACTTAGGGCTGGAAGTTACTGATTTTACCCCTTCAGATCGAATAGTAAAGGCATATGACAACACTAAGAGAGAAGTTCTTGGGATGGCTATTATAGATGTAACAATCGGGCCTACATACTTCACTATCCCTTTTCAAGTGATTGATGTGCCTTCATGCTTCAACCTGCTACTTGGAAGGCCCTGGATGCAAAGGCTATCCCTTCTTCACTATACTAGAAAGTCAAATTCCCCTTTAAAAATAGGGTTGTTATAGTCAAAGGGGACATGCATAGAAAACCTGACATCCCAAACTCTATTCCCATCCTTGAGATCCAACCTGAACTATCTACCTATCCACTCTCTGGCTTCTCTTTCGTAAAGTACATTGAGGGTGAAGAGAGTTTAGGAAGAAGCCAACAGGGCTTGAAGTCTTTTCTGAACTACCCAATCGCGAAGCCACCATTTGGGCTAGGATATGAGCCCACTAATGAGGACCTTCTAGAAATTAAAAAGTGGGCCAAGGAAAGAGCAGTGACCCTTAAACAAGGTGAGGTCTATGACTAGCCCATGCTCCCTTACTTCAAAACTCTAAATGGCTACTTTGTAAAGGAAAGTGACACAGTTCCTTACTGTAACTTTCCTGAGCCTTGGGTCTACCCTATTACTGGAAAACTAATCCCCGGGTTAGAAATCTTTTTTGTTGTCAGGCTTGAGTTAGAAGACTGTGAACTAATCTATATACTTAGTCAAGATTGGGAAGAGAACATGGAGGCTAGTTTTTTTGATGAAGTTTTTATGCTCACTGTTGAGGAGGAGAAAACTAACCCTTCCACCTTAATCAAGCCCACTAAGACTGAGCTGCAAAATTGGTCCTTTGAGGAAAGCCCCTTTTATTCTTCTGAACCAAAATTTGGATCAGAGTCCCAATCCGAATCAGAGTCCTAGTTTGAATCAAAATCCTCTCCAAACTTGTCTTATGAATCTGAGTCTATTTCTTCTGTTGATAATGATGTAACTGACCATGAGGGTCCAACTTTTGATTTGATGTAAACTGGGACATATCTCCATTTAAATTCAATAAAAAGATTACCCTTTCCTCTTACGATCCTGTGTCTCCATTTTTTTGGATGTTCTAACTTTTAAATCTGACTTAAACGAGACATCAAGTAAAAATGAAATAAAAGACAACGCAATAAAAGAGCCAATTAACGCTGGCACTCATGATGTACTAAAGACTATATTCATTACATCTGCATGCATAAACAAGGATTATATTGAAAAGATGATCAGAGGATTTCAAGACTGTTTCGCATGGCACCCAAAGAATATGATAGGTTTGGATCCAAGCATAGTAGTTCATAAGATTCCAGTTTACCTAGGTGCTAAACCTATTAAGCAGAAATTGCAAAGGCTCAAGACAGAATGGTCCATACCAATCAAGGAGGAAATTACCAAGTTGTTGGACCACAATTTCATTGAGCTCACAACTATCCATCATGGCTTGCTAACATTGTGTCGGTTCCTAAGAAAGATGGCAAAATCAGAATGTGTGTGGACTACAGGGATTTGAATAAGGCCTGTCCCAAGGATGATTTTCCCTTACCTCATATTGACCTCCTAATAGACCACATGGCTAGTTCTAAAATGGTTTCCTTAACTGAACTGGCAGTAGGGTACAATCAGATAATGGTTCATTCTCTTGACATAGAGAAGACAACCTTCATTACCGAGTGGAGCACTTACTATTACTAGGTTATGCCATTTGGGCTTAAAAATGCTGGGGCAACATACCAAAAGATGGCTACTACCATCTTCCATGACATGATGCATAAAGAGATTAAAGTTTACATGGATGACATGGTAATAAATGGCACCACTGCCGAAGAATATTCAGAGGCACTAAGGTGATTCTTTCTTAGACTTTGCCAATATAATCTCAAGCTCAATCCTGCCAAATGTGTCTTCGGAGCCTCATCTAGAGTATTCCTAAGCCATGTGGTCAGCAAGAAGGGTATAAAAGTGGACGCTGCTAAATCAAAGGCAATTTTAGAAATGCCACCTCCTAAAATAGAGAAGGAGATAAGACGTTTCCTTGGATAGGTCCAATACATTACTTGATTCGTCAATCAATTGGCTGATGTCTGTGGGTCCATCTTTAAGTTGCTCAAAAAAGGGGCCTCCAAGCATTGGAATGATGACTGCTAGAAAGCCTTTGATCAAATCAAGCAATACTTGCTAAACCTACCAATACTACAACCACCAAGGCTTGGGAAGCCTTTGTTACTTTACCTATCAGTAACAGATAAAGCAATGGGGGCAATGCTCGCTCAGAATGCTTTTGATTCTAATAAGGAAAAAGCCATCTATTACTTGAGCAAAAGGATGTTGTCCCATGAGCTCAAGTACAGTTTTACAGAAAAACTATGCCTCGCTTTGGTTTGTTTCTGCCACAAGCTGTAACACTACCTCTGCTCCTTTACAAGAGCCCTTTGAGAAGCCAATTCTTAATAGTAAGATGGCAAGATCAATGACAATGTTGGTAGCATATGATCTCAAATATGTATAATGAAAAGCAATCAAAGGTAGCATAGTGGCTGATCAGCTAGCTACAGCTCCAGTAAATGATGAATGGGTTGAACCTGAATTCCCTGATGAGGATATCTTGATGATTGACAATGAAGTTTGGAAACTTTTCTTTAACGGGGCATCTAATAATAAAGGGTATGATGCTGGCATTGTGTTCATAACAATAAGTAGGGAAAGCCTACCTTTAGCCATCAAACTGAACTTTGAGGTGACAAATAATAAAGCAAAATATAAAGCATGCATTTGCGACCTTCAAGCAGTAGTAAGGCTTAAAATCAAATGTCTTCATATTTATAGCGATTCGAATTTGATAGTCTTCCAAGCCTTAAGAAAGTGGAAAATCAGAGAAGAGCATTTGGTTCCTTATCATAAATGCTTAGATGAATTGGCATCCAATTTCTACGAGCTATCTTTCCACTATCTGCTAAGAATGAAGAATAGATTCACTAATGCTTTGGCAACACTTGCCTCAATGATTGACATAAGCGACGGCTTCATAATCAAACCTGTTACAATTGAAGTTAAGCATGAGCTAAGATACATAACTCATTGCTTGAATATTTAAGTGGTTGATGGCAAACCATGGTTTTGGGATATCTTTAACTACATCAAGAATGGATTCTATCTTGAAGGGGCCTCTAAAATAGAAAAGAGGACTTTAAGATAGTGGTCCAAGGGATTCATTCCAAATGGGGAAGTACTATACAATCAGGTTTGGGATAACATCCATCTGAGGTGTATCATTGAAACAGAAGCCCAGCGGATCATAGAACGGATGCATGGCGGCGATGAAGGTTCGCACATGAATGGAATCTCTCTAGCCTACAAGATCATGAATTAGGGCTACTTTTGGCTTACTATGAATCAATATTGCGCAAGATATGTGCAAAAGTGCCATAAATGTCAAATCTATGCCAAACTCCAGAAATAGCCTCCTATACCTCTATCCCTTATCACCGCACCTTGGCTATTTGCAACATGGGGCCTAGATGTCATTGGCAAGATAAGCCTGAAGTCTTTTGGTAAGCATGAATTCATCTTGGTAGCTATTGATTACTTCTCCAAATGGGTTGAAGCCACACCCTACCAAATATTGGATTCTAAACGAGTGGCTTAGTTCATCCGTACCAACATCCTTTGTAGGTATGGGGTTCCTTTTGAGATCATCACTGATAATGGATCTTACTTCCAGAAGGAGCACACTCAGCTATTGAAGAATGAAAAAATCCAATACCATAAATCTTCCCTATACAGACCTCAAACAAATGGCACAGTTGAACCCGTAAATAAGACTCTCAAGAATATATTGCAAAAGATGGCTAACAACTATAAGGATTGGCACCTACATTTACCATATGCCTTATGGGGTTATAGAATAACAATGCATACTCTAACTAGCACTATACCTTACTTTTTGGTGTATGGGATGGAAGTTGTCCTGCTAATCGAGGTAGAAGTTAAATTAGCCTGCATTATGAAGGAAAGTCAGTTGTATGAAGTGGAATGGGCAAAAGGCTACCATGACCAACTCCTTACCATTGACGAAAAAAGAATGGATGCCTTATACTATATTCAAGGCTATCAATAGAAACTAGCTAAACACTTTGATAATAAAGTCAAGGACAGAGGACTACAAAAAGGTCACCTTATCTTAAAAGAAATAAGGGCACCTATTCATGATCCAAAGGAAAAATTTAGACCTAATTGGAGTGGTCTGTTTGTAATCAAGAAGATCCTATATGGTGGAGCAGCAATATTGATGGACTTAGATAGCATAGAATTTGCTAGCCCATATAATCTAGATCAACTCAAGAGATACTTTGCATAAGCATCCTTATAATTCATGCATAGCATTTTCAATCCTTGTAAAATCATGCACAATATTCACATTTCCTCAAAATAGAACTACGTGGACCTGATTCTCCATAACATGATATATTTTTGTAAGGAGATATGTAGCCAGCCCATACGGGTCCAATCCAAATCATCAATAAAATTTCATTTTCACATTCATTTGGCTCTTAATTGCGTCATAAAAAAATAAATAAATAAATAAATAAAGCTCGCTAAGTAGAAAACGCAAAAGGGCGGCTTAGGCAAAAATTAGAGTAGCAAAATAAAACAATAAGAAAAATGATGTCTTATTTGCCTTATTTAATTTTTGGAACATCAAAACGAAAATAAAGGCATGATCATAACAGTCTCCTAACTAAACAGAAAATCATGGCTTTTCCTCTTCCTCTATCTCCTCAAGTATAACCGCCCTCCTAGCCTTCTCTAATTTCCACGAGTTGGCTATCCACTAGTTAATATATTGTAAAGATTTACCACCGGTGTGAGTAGGATGAACAGCATGAAAACCTCTTACCCATCCATTCTTGACAGCTCGAGTAATAATCTCAGTAATCAAAATAAATTCAAACAGAGCACCATCTGGGGGCACACCCTGTCTATGGCCCATCTGATGCATGACCCTGGTAGCCTAGTAAAAGGTCACCATCCTTAGTCACAGAAGATAAGCCATCTTATAGCCAAAGCTCACGGTCATAAACATGTTGATCTTGTACCATTTGCACCTCTATAGCAGATCATCAGAATCTAGTTCCATCATCTATTTGATCCACACTCTCTCTAAGTTTCGTTTGATCTCAACGGTTCAGGTTCAGGTCCTGTACCAGGAAGCAGAGTAATCCACCTTTGTGGGAGGTCCTACTACCTAGAGATCGTCTCTTAGCCAAATCTAAAAGTACAAAAGATAAGCATAAGAAAACATCAAAGATAGTCAAAAAGAAATTCAAAAGCCATAATTGAACTTGAAGAATGATAGGACTGATAATCCAGGGCCCATTAGAAGCACAAGACCTATCTAAGCTCATAGGGGTCTCAGCAAGCACTATAGCAATAGTAGATCTCCCCTTCTTCGTCTGAGGAATCAGCTCAGTAACTCTAGCATCCCCCCCAGTCAGTAGGGCTTATACAAATGTGTCCTGCAGTCAGACAAAAGGATAGAGCCCGCATCCTCAAGTGAAACCACCCATTGTCGTCAAAATCCTTAGGATCATGGAATTATGCAATCATAGTAGTCAAATCTACCCAATCCTCCACTACCATGGGACTAGCAACTTTTGTACTTAAATTAAGAAGTCCCCTTAAAAAGTTAAAAATATCCTACTTTCTCAACAGGAGTAGCCAACATAGCCTCTGGATCGGACCCAAGCAATATAGAAAATTCCTTGAAGGTCGGACATCTCCTCCATAGATACCCCAAATATGAAGACATGGGCAGCTAAATTCCAAAAGCGTATGCACGTAATAGAAAATCCTAATCAATCTTTATGCCCCTCAAAGTAGGCATAGCACTTACCCTATATTTTCTTAAATTTATTCTCTCCACTTTTATAAGGTTTTTGTACCATAGAAACATTGCATGGTTGAAATAGGGCTCCATCATAAAGAATAAAAAATAATAAAAAAATAAAAAATGACAAAACATTGATGAAAAAGCAAGAATATGGTTGAAAAATGACTTTTGGAGGCTCAAAAACCAACTATACAGACTGAAAAAGATAGATTCTACTTAAATAGGTAAAAATTAAGCTGTCAGGTCTAGACCTGTCACTTTTTCTACGTGCTGCCTGTCACCCAGACTGACAACACATCGATCGTGCTGCCCCTGCCACCCTGCCTCCTTGTGCCACCTTGTCCTCCAAATAGATTTTACAACAATTCTCAAAAATCTCACATAGTTTTGGGCCTCAAAAAAATTCATTTTCATGTCAAAACTAGTACAGAGTTGACAAAAAAAAAGAGATAAAATGAGAGAAAAGCATAAGGAATAGCATGATGGAAGTCCTGCTAAGTCAAAAGTTTGCATGTAGCGCATTTATATCATGCATCCAAAAACATCCATAAGTAATCCATATCATGCATACATCCATAATATTGCATAAACATAAAGAGTGCATACACCTATAATATCATGCATAAATCCAAAATACTGCATAGAAGAGTGCATCATCCTCAGTATATACATATAAGAAAAAATAAAGCTAATATATCAGGTCACTGACGACCACACCTGGGTCTGCAGCGTGCTCACTTGGGCTCCTCCTCCTCCTTGCAGTCCTCCACCATCATATCTATATCATGCAAAAGGGTGCTCAAGGCAAAAGCATACCAATCCAAGAGATCATAATAATAACGGAGAAACTCTATAGGAACTTGAAAGAAAAAAACCAAGCATGAGAATCATTACAAAGTAGACAGAGGTTAAAATAAAAGCTGTGCAAAATTTTACCTCTGTAATATTCCTAAGAATGGTAGGGAAGAAAGCTGGTCACTCATCAGGAAGATCATAACACCGTGATAAGCCATCATAGGAAACATAATTAAGATGAGCTGGTAAACTGACAAGACCAGTAAGCAAGGGAACTAGATTAGTCAGACCTTCTACTGAAGCCTCTAAAGCTGGAGTTGGAGCTAAGCCACTAGCCTCGGAAGGACCAATCGCAAAACCTGAGGGACCAGCTGCAAATCATGAAGGTCCAACCCTAGGACCCATGCTGCCAACAAGGGCAATACTACTGGCCTGTGGAGAGATGAAACTCCTAGTTATGGAAGGAGGCCCTCAGAAAGTGCCCGAGCTAGATCCCTAATGTGTCAGCCTCCGTAAACCATCCAATGGAGGTATGCCCCACATCAAGAAAGTCTCTTAGAACTCATTATAGTTAACGTTGGGTAAGAGATAATCCAGACAAAAGACCCCTCAGCCCAAGAATCCTCTTCTAGGATAGCCAGATCGTATCTCATGTCTACAGGAGGAGGCTACAGCATAAATCTCTCTCCTATAATCTGTGCCCTTACCCTCTCTTCCAGGTAGAACATCCTCGAAGACTCACAATAGAGCAAGAGCCAACAAGAGGATAAATCCATATTAGGCCTGATCCGGTAAGGTATCCACACTGCGAATCTCTCAAATGGCGTTCATCTCACCTACAAACAAACCATAAGATAAGTAGTGTAAGCTAAAAGAAAAAAAAATCCAAATCAAGATCAACGAAGGAATACCTAGTCTATAGTCAAGGTAGCAAAGTTCTTTCTGCAAATCTCAAAAGATAGTGCCATGAACAAGTTTATGTTGGATGCCCTCCAAAGGCGTCCATAGGCAGTAGACTCCTTTAGTGGGGGAGCTAGCTTCGGAAAGTGCTCATAAGCTTAGTACTGTAAGAAACAAATTTTGTCAGTCACTAGACAGAGATTAAAAAAACTGGATGACAAAGTATAATACTCACCTGGAGCAGAATAGAGATACCCCTATGACCATTAAGTGTACTGTGGGAAATACTACACAGCTCCTGGTACATAGCACAAAGGGTAGTACCCCCCACAGTTAAACTCGCTAATCTCACCCAAGTTCTCCAATGAGCGTAGGACACTCAGATTAAAGTTATCCTTATTGTTATGCAGAAGGGTACAGCTCAAGATAATTAAGGCACATAGCCTAGCACCTTGATCAACATCATACTGACCTGGAGTTTGACCCATGGTCATCAAGGCCTAATGAAGCTAGGAACATGGGACATTAGGGTTCCTATGGGGTGGGTCAACCTTAATCAAAGCAGTCATCTCTATGGAAGAATGCTCGATCCATGAAGACTAGACCTGAAGTGCATACCAATAAGCATGCTCCACTCAAGGG
>CANTUT010001311.1:0-15000 GCA_947687605.1 Reutealis trisperma
GCTTTTAAATACAAAATAACTCTTTCATGCATCACTACATCAGACTCCTTGTCCACAAAACCTAGCTTCCTAGGAAAACAAAGGATAGAAAGTAACATTGAGTGGGCAACCTTCCTTAGGTCTGCTTGCTGATAGTGAAATCATCCAGCCCATGATGTATCCTCTATCCTTTTAGAGGTGTAACGAGTATGCATATAGCATTGGACCCATGCGACGCTCCTTGTCTCATATGTGGTTAGGTATATCGCATCTCTAGTGTGATGGGTTCCCTTTAAACCACCCTAAACCTTTCATGTAATGACTCATAAAACCCTCCTTTAGGATTTTATGCACCATAATACTGAACTTGGTATATGATTATCATGAAACCTTTTTATTCATGCATACATGCATGCATAGCTTGAACCTTGTGAAGAGTCAAAAACCTAGCAAAACATCTTCACACCCAAAGCCCATGGTCCACCTAAACCCATGGTCAAAACCCAAAACCCATGGTTCACCTAAACCCATGGTCAAAACCTAAAGCCCATGGTCCACCTAAACCCATGGTCAAAACCTAAAAGCCTATGGTCTACCTAAACCCATGGTCAACCTCCAAAGCCCATAGTCCACCTAAACCCATGGTCAAAGCTCAAAACCCATGGTCCACCTAAACCTATGGTCAAAACCCCAAAGCTCATGACCCACGGTCCACCTAAGCCAATGGTCAATATCGAAAGCCCATGATCCACCTAAACCCATGGTCAAAACTCAAAACCTATGGTTCACTTAAACCCATCGTCAAAACCTAAAGCCCATGGTCCACCTAAACCCATGGTCAAAACCCAAAGCCCATGGTCCACCTAAACCCATGGTCAAAACCCAAAACTCATAGTTCACCCAAAACCCATAGTCCAGTCCTATCCAAACCCATGTCAAACTCATGGTAAAAATAAACCCATCTATGGTACCTTCATCCTTTTCCATAATTCTTATCCAAGCTAAACACTAACCTAGCCCAAGCTAAACACTGACATAGCTTCATCTTACTGAAGCTAAATACTAACCTAGCTTTCATCTTTCACAACTCTTACCCAAGCTAAACACTGATCTAGCTTTCATCTTTCATAGTCCTTACCCAAGCTAAACACTGATATAGCATTATCCTTAACAATCCTTACCAAAGCTAAATACTGATTTAGCGTCAATCTAATCCTTACCTAAACTAAATGCTGACTAGGTTTCATCTCTTACATCACTATCCAAGCCCATGGCCCATCTAAGCCCATGATTTAGTCAAAACCATGACCTAACTATCCTCAAACCCGTGGTCCACCCAACTCCATGGTACATCCATACTCAATCTTAAAACCCATGGTCACTCTATCTTTAAGCCCATGGTAAACCATTAATAAATCACAATCCCAATCACCCAAAGCTAAATTTTGATCTAGCCACTCAAAGCTAAAATCTGACCTAGCCATCCAAGCTAAATTATGACCTAGCCACCCAAAGCTAAAATCTGATCTAACCACCTAAAGCTAAAACCTAACCTAGCTCCCTTAGCTAAACACATACCTAGCTAACATCATACTCCTCTACCCTCATCTTTACCCATACACAGTCAACCTAACCACAAGACACTGTCATCCACTGTCATTAAACCTAAGATCTTTTGGTTTGTCACACCTCTCCATAACCCTTTTTCCAAAGTTGAAAACTAACCTAGTTCCTTTTCCCTTTCAAAGGTTGACAAAATGTCTGTTGCCAGAGATGAAGTCATTACTACCAGAGTTGATAAATCTTTGACGAGCTTTTTGCTAAGCTTTCTGAACACCAGGAAACTATGATGAAGAGGCAAGAAGCCCTTTTCCAAGACATGCTCAAAGCCCAAAGGAGGGCTATCATGGAGGATGTCCGTACCATGCTGGAACAGGCCTCCCTGACTCAAAATCCAACTGACCTAAAACCATTCAAAGCTGACCCAAAACCCGCCTTTTATCTTGTTTATGGATCCACTTCTAGAATTGAATCCAAAGACAAAGAACATGCAAACACCGACCTCATTCCACTACTACCTATTTCATCACCTGAATTCCTCAAAAATAACTCACTCTATTAACCCATGATAATTCAACCACCAAATTTCACCCCTACTCTCACTTCCTAACCCGCAGATCCTTTCCAAAGGAAGGAAGTTAACCTTGAAATCAAAGCCTTCATGGAAAAAGTGAAGCACATGGAAAAAATGCTGAAGAATCTGAAGAAGAAAGAGAACCTAGTTGATACAGGTTCCCTGAGCTTATTTCCCAATGCAAGAGTTCCACCAAAGTTTAAGATGCCGAATTTGGACAAATTTGATGGTACTACTTGCCCCAAGATCCATTTAAAGATGTATATGGGGGCAATGCATCCCTTTGGTATCAACAATGAGCTCCTTACTCAACTCTTTCAGCAAACTCTTACTGATCCTGCCTTAAGATGGTTCATTAACTTGGATGATACCTAAAACTAGACTTGGAAGGACATTTACAAGGCATTTGTCTAACAGTACCACTACAATAGTGAAGTGGACATTACAATAAGGGACTTAGAAACCACAAAGCAACTTCCAGATGAGTCTTTCTCCATGTTTCTTACTAGGTGGAGAGCCAAAGCTGCTCAAATGGTAAACAGGCCAACTGAGCAAGAACAAGTGGATATCATTGTCAAGAATCTACTTCCTGCCTACAGAGCCCACTTGTTAACTCAATACCTACCCACCTTTAGAGCTTTGGTTACAACTGCGTCAAAAGTTGAAGATTGCATCCAAAGTACATCATTTCAAGCTGAATTCCCCACCAACAACCTGAACAGTGATGAGGAATCTAGTCCTAACTCAACCCCACCTTACCTCAGCCCTATAAGGCATGTCATGGAGTAGTTCAAGTTCAGCTAATCTGACCTATTTGAGATTGAATTCTAAGTCTAAACCTGAGTCCAAGTCTGAGTCCAAATTTGAGTCGGAGTCTGTCATCTTATTTTTCTTTACTCTCATCGACTATAGCGGTTTCTTTTGTCATCTTACAATAAAGTTTTCTTTATAGTAATGCACATACATTTTCTTTTTGTCTTCCTTGTTTTGTCCAGCATGGATGAGCCATAAAAAAAGAGAGAGAGAGAGAAAAAAACAAAAAAAAAAAAGAGAAAAAGGAAAAGAGGAAAAAAGAGATCAATTAAACCCACCATAATTAGCATAAATCAGAATTTGAGGTGCTCACAAATCATCGGCTCCCAATCAAAGAAGGTCAAGTAATAGACCTCTCATAAAACAATTGAAGCACAAAGAGCAAATCAAATGGAATTACCTATTGCACATTAGGTAATCAAACAATGCACCTCAACAAAGGCAACAAGTTCAAAAAAGGCCTTTGTCAAATTTAGAATTCAAAGGCCAGAGCCCCTTAAAGCAGCGGCCCAAATCATGGTGGAATGTTTTCTCCCAAAATATAAGCTCGCTAAGTTGAAAACCCAAAAAGGGTGGCTTAGGCAAAAGTTAAAGCTGAGAGAGAGAGAAAGAGAGAGAGAGAGAGAGAGAGAGAGAGAGAGAGAAAGCTCATCCAAGTCTCCTTCCCTCATGTCCAAAATTGTCAAATCATCTTCAATCAATCTGTCATCCGTCCTAACCAGAGGTTTATTTTCTAAGGATATACAATCTTCTATGCCCTTATCCTACAATGGGGGCATGTCTTCCTAGGTCATCATTTGATATCAATCCATCCTGTCGCTTAGCTTAAAGAGCTAACGCACAATCCCTTATACATATCTCCAATCTATCACATCCTTATCTCTTATTTGGAAGCATGATTCCCAATTTATCTTCTTCCACTAGCCCTTTAGCCATTCCTAAGGGCTCTTTGTTTCAGCCAGTGTAATTTATATAAAGTCAAACCAATTAAGTGTCACTCTAAGAGTCTCTTCAATCTCAAACAATAAGAAAAGCTTGACTTGCTCTTTTGTATGATTCATGCTACAAAAAGCAAAATCATACAACCTCCATGATTCTTTTTAGAAGTTTCAGCCTACCTTTAAAACCATTCTCAAACTTTATGAAATCATATTGTTCCATCCCAAGCCTCATTGGCAAATCATACCACATATCACCTATTCCTTAGCATAATCTCAAAATGAGTAAAACCAAAATCCCCAAGTCTATAAGGGCTTATCATGTTTAAATTGAGTTTCCTTGGCAAAACCAGAAGTCGAGGCATATCTCTCAAAAAACCTTCATCAAGAAGCCTAAACCAAAAGCTTTCATCAAAGAAGCTCAAATCTAGAAGCCTTCATCAAGAAGCCTAAACCAAATGCCTTCATCATGAAGCTCAAATCCCAAAAGCCTTCATCAAGAAGCCAAAACCAAAAGCCTTTATTAAGAAGCTCAAATCCCAAAAGCCTTCATTAAGAAGCCTAAACCAAAAGCCTTCATCAAGAAGCTCAAATCCCAAAAGCCTTCATCAAGAAGCCAAAAAGCCTTCATCAAGAAGCTCAAATCCTAAAAGCCTTCATCAAGAAGCTCAAATCTAGAAGCCTTCATTAAGAAGCCCAAATCCAAAAGCTTCATCAAGAAGCTCAAATCCAGAAGTTTCAACCTACCTTCAATCTAAAAAGCCTTCGCCATGAAGCCCAGATCCAAAAGCTTTCGCCATGAAGCCCAGATCCCAAAAAGCCTTCACCATGAAACCCACTCCCAAAAAGCCTTCGCCATGAAGCTTAGATCCAAAAGCTTTCACCATGAAGCCCAAAACTAGAAGCCTTCACCATGAAGCCCACTCCCAAAAAGCCTTCATTTATGAAGCCCATGATCTCCTTTAAAGGTAAAATTAGACTAAGCCTTTCAAATGGATTTCCTAACCAGACCTACCCTTCTTAGCTAAGACCTTTCCCTACAAGGACTAATCCTCAACCATAACTTTCAATGGGCAAACCGAGCCAAGCCCCAATGTTGATATTCCCATACCCCTTGTCTTTCAAAGACATAACCCTCTCTAATACCAAAGCCAAACAGATAGCTTTGATCCCAACTTTTAGCTTTGTTCCTATTCCTCCTGACATCAAGGCCAAACAAATAGCTTTGATCTTATTCCTCCCAACACCAAAGCTGAACAAATAGCTTTGATCCCAATCCTTCCAACACCAAAGCTGAATAGATAGCTTTGATCCTAATCCTTCTAACATCAAAGCCGAACAGATAGCTTTGATCCCAGCTTTTAGCTTTGTTCCTATTCCTCTTGACATCAAGGCCAAACAAATAGCTTTGATCTTATTCTTCCCAACACCAAAGCTGAACAGATAGCTTTGATCCCAATCCTTCCAACACCAAAGCCGAACAGATAGCTTTGATCCCAATCCTTCCAACACCAAAGCCGAACAGATAGTTTTGATCCTAATCCTTCTAACATCAAAGCCGAACAAATAGCTTTGATCCTAGCTTTTAGCATTAATCCTATTCCTCCTAATACCAAAGCTGAACAGATAACTTTGATCCCAATCATTTTAACACCAAAGCCGAACAGATAGCTTTGATCCCAACTTTTCCAATAATCAAGGCTGAACAGATAGCTTTGATCCTATTCCTCCCAACACCAAAGCCGAACAGATAGCTTTGATCCTAATCCTTTTAACACCAAAGCCGAATAGATAGCTTTGATCCTAACTTTTCCAACATCAAGGCTAAACAAATAGCTTTGATCCTATTCCTCCCAATGCCAAAGCTAAACAGATAGTTTTGATCCCAATCCTTCTAATACTAAAGCCAAACAGATAGCTTTAATGCAAACTTTCCCAACCAACAAGGCCGAACAGATAGCTTTGACCTCAAATCCTCCCGACCACTAAAGCCAAACAGATAGCTTTGATCTCAATCTTCCTAAACATCAAAGTCAAATAGATAACTTTGATCATAATCTCCCAAATAGTAGGGCCGAACAGATGGCCTTGCTAAACCAATTTGAATTCCCCAGGTGGACCAAATCTCCAAATCTTTCAAAGTCTAGGCAGAATAGATAGCCTTGATTAAAATTCACCAGAGCATCTTTATCTCCAAAAAATTGAAGATCACCATTCTCACATCCAATGCCAAGGTCAAACCAATAGCCATTGAGAAAACCTCATTTATCCTATGGGCCCTCTCCCGAAAGGTTCATATCTTTATACCATTTTTATCCTTCATAAGATTCAGTTTGCACAAAGTATGAATGTCCTCATAAGCACAAGCAAATATTGTAAGCCCAGAGTCTGACATGGTATAACCCAAAATCTGACATGGTACAGCCTAGAATCTGATATGGCAAAAAGAACATATAAGCCAAAAATCTGATGTTGCAAGAGCACAAGCCCAAAGTCTAACATGGCATCTCTTCTCAAGGTTCACTATCATCAGAATTGCCTTTTACATAAAGCCAATTCTGATGAGGGGGCAGCTGTGAACCCTCAAATTTGCACCTCCTAATCTGGTTGCAGCTTGACACCTACTAAAAATAGAGCGCTACGCATACAGCGGTCCCGCTAGCTGGTTAGCAGGCAAGGGTCAAGGGGGCAGCGCCCCGTAGAAAAATAAATTTCCTGAATCTTTCCTCCTCTAGTCGATTGCTTTTCAGTTATAAACCCATAGGATCAAACCGAGCTCGAATCAGAACTGAAACGGGCCTAAAATGATCGAAAATAGGTCGAACTGTATGAGTGGCACGCTTTTGTCTTGGAGGCACGCTTGCCATGCCGCCTAGAAGGAGGCACGCACTTGGTGTCACCGGCAGGGCTGCACTCCTGTGGTGCCACCCGAATTGATGCTGGCAGATAGGCGGCACACCGTTCGTGCCGCCCGGACGGCCAGCGCATCTACCGTGCCCCGCATGCCACCGGCGTCGCGCCGACACCACCATCCGCATCGCTGAAACCTCCTTTGGCAGCTCTATAAATAGATACCTCCTCCAACCTCATTTGGCATGATTTCCAACGACTTCCAAAGCATTCCAATACATTTTCGAGCTCATTTGACACTTTCCAACACACTTCAACACTTTCCAAACACACTTGCTGCTTCTAGATCCAGATTCCAAGCTTCCTTTGAATTCAAGGTGGAGTTGAGATCCAGAGGAAAACTAGTTCCATTCGTTCGAAAGCCAAGAAAAGCAAAGGTATAATCCCTTTCCTATTTTTAAAATTCTAAATTCAGATCTAGAATTCTCTTCAGGTCTAAAACTGAAAAGATCTAAAAACTTATTAATTTAAGAATCAGAATTAAGTTAATAAGCAGACTAACATATTTTTAAAACCCCTCCATCGCAAGAAGAGAGAACTGCATGGGGTTTGATTCCTATTCAATAAGGATACGCAGGCTGCCAATCTGAAGGGCATCAACTCCAAAAATCTTTTTATCAATATTGTTTTCCTTTTTATTTTGATTTATTCATATTAATCTTTTATTTGTGACTTTATTTTAGTTTACTTGGGGAACGTGTGCTTTTCCTAGTACCCATAAGGGCTAGAGGAAAGATCCCCTCTATTTTGATTATTTTTGATATTGTAATAATTAAGTAGAATTTATCTTGCCTATTTATTTATTATTGTCATTCCATCACATCATATATATATATATATATATATATATATATATATATATATATATATATATATATATATATATATATATATATATATATATATATATATATATATATATATATATATATTCATTCATTCATCATTATATTCCTGTTCATGCATACACAAAAATTCATTTTTCAAGTGTTATTTTGCATTTTTAGCCAAACTAAAGAAAATAACATTTTCTTAATAGTGTAATTACCAAAACCTGATCCCCGATCCCTCCTTAGTCACTCGCGGATTAGTGCGTTTTCCATTGGGACAAAATCAAATCATTTTTGGAGTCAATCAATTTGGGTTTTTTTCTTTAATTTTTTGAATTAAAATAAATAAATTAAAGTGGCGACTCTCTTTTCAACTGTCAAATTACAAAAATCAATTTTCTGAACTCACAGCGAGTTCTAATCATGGAGTTTCTCCCAAAGAGCATTTTGATTCCTCGGCGGATCAGATCGGTGCTTGGGCGAGGCCTCACAGATGGATCCAGCATATACTTCCTCAATATAAACACATGAAACACCAGATGAACATAGCCCATACTTTGTGGAAGAGCTAGTTTATAATAGACATTATTATAATAGATATTACCAACTCTTTCCAACACCTCAAATGGTCTAACAAACCTTGGTAAGAGTTTGTCTTTCTTTTCAAATCTCACACTGTCTTTCATATAGAGATCTTAAGGAATACATGCTCTTCTACAAAAAAGAGAACACCTTTCCTTTTTTTATTCATATAACTGTTTTGCCTACTGAAAGTTATCTTTGAACCTCTTTCTTATAATTGGTACTTTATCCATTGTCTCCTTAATCAACTCAAGCCTTTCTATCAACTTGTCTCCTACTTCCATCTAACGTACTAATGATTTGCACTTTCTACCATATAATGCCTTATACGGGGCCATATCAATGATGGGGTGATAACTACTATTGTATGCAAATACTATCAAAGAAAATTACTTGTCTAGCTTCCACTAAAGTCTAGCACATATTATAAGCATGTCCTCTAAGGTCTATATAGTTCTTTGTGATTGCCCATCAGTTTACAGATGAAAGCTGTATCAAAATCTAATTGAGTGTCCAATGCTTCTTATAACTTTTTTGCCAAAATCTAGATGTGAATTGACTATCTCTATCTCATATGATGGATATCGGTACACCATATATGCTCATGATCTTGTCTAAGTGCAATTATGCATATTGGGGAAGTTCTCTGCAATCCTACCACAAAATCCATTATAATGTGTCCTCATTTCTACTTTGGTAGTTTGATCTTTTGTCATAGGCCAGATAGATTTTGGGCCTCAAACTTGACTCACTGGTATGTCAAATATAAAGACACAAAATTAGCTACATCTTTCTTCGTCCTAGGCTACCAATAGCAACTTTTAAGGTCATGATACATCTTGATTGTGTCTAAATATACACTACATGGTGCTTGATGGTTCTCTTTCATGATCTTCTATCTAAGTTCATTCATATATGACACACATAATTTATTCCCATGCATCAACACATTGTCTTTCAACTCAAATTATGTTGCTTAACCTATTTGCGCTTTGTCTTTCAACTTAGTAAATGAAGAATCTTCATCCTATAATTCCCTAATCTCTTTGATCAACTTAGGCTTCAATTGAAAATGAGCAATTAACACTTGAGATTTGAAAACCTCAAATTATAATCCTTTGTTAAACAATTCCTTTAGTTCTTTCACTAATGGCCTTTTCCTAATTGCAATATAGGCTAAACTTCCCAATCAATTTTCTACTTAAGGCATCCATTACCATATTGGCCTTACTTGAATGATAAAGGATCTAACAGTCTTAATCCTTAAGTAGTATAACTCCTTTGCCTATTTAAAGTTTTCTTCTAACCTTTTTCTTATAGTTGGCACTTTATCCATTATCTCTTTAATCAAATTAGGCCCTTAAATATGCTTCTCTCCTACTTCCATATGACATACTGATGATCTACACTTTCTATCATCTAATGCCTCACATGGTTCCACACTAATGATGGAGTGATAACTATTATTGCATGCAAATACTATCAAAGGAAAATACTTATCCTAGCTTCCGCTAAAGTTTAGCACACATTCTAAACATATTATCTAAGGTCTGTATAGTTCTGTATGATTGCCCATCAGTTTATAGATCAAAAGCTATACTAAAATCTAACTGAGT
Organism: Reutealis trisperma; assembly: GCA_947687605.1. Taxonomy (NCBI): domain Eukaryota; kingdom Viridiplantae; phylum Streptophyta; class Magnoliopsida; order Malpighiales; family Euphorbiaceae; genus Reutealis; species Reutealis trisperma. The sequence goes on from CANTUT010001311.1 coordinate 9,803, forward strand.
GCTCGATGCATCTTGTAACATTTTTGCCAAGATCTAGATGTGAAATGAGTACTTTTATTTGATATGATGGATACTAGTACATTATATATTCTCATAATCTTATTCAAGTACAGTTGTGCATATTGGGCCACTACATAGATTTTACATTTAAGAAATGAGTTGACTTGGTGAATAAGTTTACTGTTACCCATATGGAATCATAGCCCCTAGAAGTTCTTTGCAATCCTACCATAAAGCCCATTGTAATATGCTTCCATTTCTACTTATGTAGCTTGATCTCTTGCAATAGGCTAGATAGCTTTTGATGTTCAAACTTGACTTGTTGGCATGTCAAGCATGAAGATACAAAATTAGCGACATCTTACTTCATCCTAGGCCACTAATAGCAAATTTTAAGGTCTTGATATGTCTTGACTGTGCCTAAATGTACACTATATAGTGCTTGATGGTTCTCTTTCATGATCTTGTATCTAAGTTCATTCACATTTGACACACATAATCTATTCTATTCCCATACACCAACACGTTGTCTTTCAACTCAAATTATGTTGCTTGACCTGCTTGCACTTCCTTTTTCAACTTAGTAAATGAAGGACCTTCATCTTATAATGCCTTAATCTCCTTAATCAACTTGGGCTCTAATTGAAAGCGAGCAATTAACACTAAAGATTTTAAAACCTAAAATTGCAATCCCTCTTGAACAACTCTTTCAGTTCATTTACCAATGGCCTCTTCCCTATTGCAATATAGGCGAAACTTCCCAATCAATTTTCTACTCAAGGCATTCATTGCCACATTAACCTTACCTAAATGATAAAGGATCTAACAGTCATAATCCTTTAGTAGCTCCACCCATTTCTTATGCCTTAGATTCAAGTCCCTTTGCTGCAAAATGTACTTAAAGCTTTTATGATTAGTGTAGATTTCACACCTTTCACCATAAAGATAATGCCTCTATATCCTAAGAGGAAAGATCACAGCTGCCATTTTTAGATCATGTTAAGATAATTCATCTCATATTTCTTCAGTTGCCTTAATGTGTAAGCAATCACGTTTCTGTGTTGCCTGAGAATACATCTAATTCCTACCTTTGAAGCATCACAGTGTATTACAAACCTATTTAATCCTTCTATTAATGTAAGTATTAGTGTTGTAATTAGACAAGTCTTGAGTTTCTAAAAACTCTATTCACAATTATCATCCCATTGGAATTTCACCTTCTTCCTAGTTAATTTGGTTAATGGTGAAGCTATATTGGAGAAATCCCTAAAAAATCTCCTATAATAATGCATCAAGCTAAGAAAATTATGCACTTCTATTACATTTATGGGTTTAGGCCTACTTCAATCTTCTTAGGATCCATTTTAATACCATCTTTACTAACTATGTGTCATAAACACACATGATCGATCCAAAAATCAAACTTCGATAGCTTGGCATATCACTTGTGCTCCCTCAAGTTCTATAATTCCACTATCAAATGCTCTTTATGTTACTCTCTGCTTTTAGAGTAAATAAGGATGTCATTAATGAAAATAATAACAAACTTATCAAAAAATGGCTTGAACACCATATTCATCAAATCTATAGATGTTACTCGAGCATTGGGCAACCCAAATGATAACACTATGAACTTCTATATCATTATCCTAAAAGTAGTCTTGCAAATTTCCTTATTTTTTATTCTAAGATAATGATAGCCTCATCTGATAAATCTTAGAGAAGCGACTTGCTCCTTGTAGTTGATCAAATAAATCATCTATCCAAGGTGAAGTATACTTGTTCTTGATAGTCGTCTTATTCAACTGCCTATAATCGATACATAGCTAAGTGAACCATTCTTTTTCTTTATAAATAGGACTGGTGCACCCAATGGCAAACTACTTTGTCTAATGAGCCCCTTGTCTAGCAAATTTTGCAACTACACTTTGAATTCCTTTAACTCTAAAGGTGACATTTAGTAAAGAGGAATGCATATTGGTTGTGTGATAGGAAGGAGATTAATGTGAAACTCAATTTCCTTCTCAGGTGGTAACCTTGGCAACTCTTCCGGAAAAACATTTGAAAACTCATTAACTATTGGTATTTGTTGCACCTCATTAGCAGTCTCTCTTGTATCGATCATATATGCCAAATATCCTTGACATCCCTTCCTTAGAAGCCTCCTTACTCAAATAGCTAATATTAAATTAAAAGGTACCTCACTTATGTTCCCTTGGAACACAAACTTATTCTTATCTTGTGGCTTGAGCTCTATCTTTTTCTCATGAGAGTCTATATGTGCACGGTGCTTAAATAATCAATCTATGCCAAGAATCACATTAAATTTTAACACTTCTAACTCAATCAAGTCCATTGGAAGTTTCCTCTTATCAATTTCTACTATGCATAAAAGGTACACATGATGCACATCTATTACCTCCTTCAGATGTGTAGACACTTCTAAAGGATGTCATGGTGAGAGAAATGAATATATTGCACTCGAATCAAGTAAAACTCTAGCTCACACATCTTGGATAGAAATGATACTTGTCACTTTAGTGTTTGGGACAAAAGCCTTCTGCTAATTCATGGTAAACACTCTGTCTCTACCTCTTTCCTCTACTACTTGGCTAGTTTTAAGAGCTTGACTTTATCCTCTTCCTCTACCCTTTGAGCACCTGACATCAAGTCTAATCATCTGTACTGTAGCTTGGGAAATAGTTAGTGCATTCCATTAATCTACCCTTAATGGACAATTCTTAATAAAGTATCCCACTTGTTCATATTTAAACAAGTCTTTATAGCCACTCTGCACATCCCATCGTGCTTTCGCCAATGAGTAGCATAAGTAAGATGGCTATAATTATGTTACTCCTATCTAGGCATACAACTAGTGGTTAGAGCAGAAGCCATTGATACTTCTCTGGTATATCCCCTACTCTAACTATCTCCTTTGTTTTGACTCAGTACCATAATGGAAGTAGTAGGTTCAACTATACTCTAATTACTAAAACTCTTGAACCTATTTTTGTTTCTTTAATATCTTTCTACTCTATCTTCTTTGTACTTAGCTTCCATTTGCTTTGCATTGTCAATCAATTTAGACAAGGAGGTGAACTCAATAGCACATAAGACATTGTGTAAGGGTGCTATCAAACCCCTTTTAAACCTTTTTATCCAAGCTACTTTTATAGGTACTACCTCTCGAGTAAATTTGCTTAGCCTATTGAAATCTTTAGCATAATCAGCCACTGACAGGCCCTATTGCTTCAATCTCTCAAATTGAGCAATTATGCTTTCCCTTTCTCCTTCAATCAAGAATTCATCAAACATGTCTTGCTTAAATTTTTCCCATACCAGTGATACTTCCATAAATAATTAGCTCTTCACATATCGTTGAAACAATTCTTACAAAAATAGATGTTAGGTACCAGATACCCAATAAGCATAACTAAGCATTATTAATAAGTAGTACACTAAAAAGATTTAACATCACATCTAAACTAAATAATACTTAATAAAGTTTAAGAGCACCTAGCACACATATATAAGCAATATACATAACTAACCATCAAGTTTCTCCTCTTTTTGTCTTTAACAAAACCAAAAGAGAGGTACTTAGTAAAAATATTTGAGAAAACCACAAATAAAGCATAAAAGTATTTCAAATGTAGGATGTAGGAGAAGCAAAATTGAAAAAATAAATTCTTAAACCTTCTAGAAAGCTTAAGAGTAAGGTCTATGGGATTTTGGTTAGTTTTGGTTAACTTAAGGTTTAGTCAAGATTCATAGGCTTCTGCTTGCTTCATTGATCTCCTTCTTTAATTGACTTAGTCTTAAGGCTACTTCTACTAGATCTTCTTGGTTGATGGTGCTCATAACTTTGGTTCTGCTTTCTCTTTGCCCTTTGCTTTTTCTTTTTTAATCTTCTTTCATTTTTTCCTTTTCAAACTTGGATGAGGTAAATGAGCTAGTATTTGAGGCAACTAATTCCTTTTTGACTGCTTTTCATTAAGCATTAGTAGACCTTTGCCATATGCAATAGATAATCCCCCTAGCGATTTGGCTATTTGAACTAAGATTGTCAAGTCCCTCCACATCCTAATATGCATCTTATTAGATTGCCTCAATGCTTTAGTCATAGATTTCTTAAACTCAACAAATTCTTTTAATCAAATATATCTGTCATGTCTTCCATTTTCTTCATTAACTAATAGACATCTAAGTTTCAATCAATCTAAACATTAACCTCTGTAGAGTTTAGCTCATTAATCATGGGTAGGAGTTCAACTTGCATCTTTTGGATTTCCTCAATTAAATGACTTTGCTCTGCTACTAGTTCTTTTTTAGGAGATGAGTTTTCAGTACTACTGTAATAGTCAATGATATTCTTCTTTTCTTCTCTTATAATCTTTTTCAGCTCAACTCTCCTTATCTCATTTTCTTTCTTTAATTTTGGAAAGAATTCATCATTCAGATCGAATTCTTCCTCTTCTTTATTTTCCTCTTCTTCTCTTAAACCTTGCTCGTCTAATTTCTCTTTTTTTGTTTCAACACTCTCTTATTCTTCATGTTCGCTTTCACTTGTCGTTTCTTTCTCACTTTTCTCATTGTTTCTTTCTTCTCTAATGCTTCCTTCTTCTCTTATGCTTCCTTCTTCTTTTCTTTCTCCTCTACTATCTTACTTTCAGAATTCTCATCAATCAATTTGAGCTTTCTTCCAACAAGCTTCTTTTCCTGCTTGGACTTCCAACAACTTTCTTCCTTTTTCTCTTTCTTCTCCTCAATTATACCCACTAATAGTTTTCTTGTTTCTTCTGCATTGCTATCTTCTCCCTTTTGATGCCTTCTATATTTGGTATTTTTCAAAGTGAATTATCCAATACATCAAAATGGCCTTCAATCACAGTCCCTCCATCCAAACTTACTCTAAGATGACTGAGTAGTGGAGTCAATAACATTCCATAGGTATTCCACTATTCTTAGATAGGCTAAGCATAGTATTCAACATTAGATAAGGCAAATTAAACTTCTTTTTCTTCACAATATGCTACATCAGGCATAATTCTATATACATAGTCCTAACTCTCACTTTTTGATAGAACATAGTGGGTCAGAAAATTGTGAAGGAACTTACTATATTTTCTAAAATTAGTTGGTTGCTTTGTTCCCTTATTTTCGCCACATAATTCTTTCAAAAATTCTTTTCCATCAAA
>CANTUT010001311.1:20000-25000 GCA_947687605.1 Reutealis trisperma
CACCCCCAAACTTAAGTTTTTGCTTGTCCTCAAGCAAAAGAAAATTCAAAACCTAAACTAGTCCACTTTCGTAGGAAATTACGATTGCATTTAGCGTATGCAACAAGCCTTTAAACCCCTAGGTGTCCCAAGAGGATGAGTTATAGTCTCGCGAGAGCTTCCAGTGGTGATACCCACAAACACCTATAAAACTCTAAATTTTTAACTATTTATTTCAGAGAATAATCAAATATCACAAAAAAGAAATTTAATCCCCTCATGCTTATGTTGAATTTTTTTTTTTTAAAGGTCTCAAGAAATTAATATTTACAAACAATATATCAATAGTATTGCAAGTCAAGCTTCTATCTCAGGTTCAAAATAATCCTCATCTTAATAATGCCTTGAATAATTATACATTAAATCAACTGCAAAGAAATTGTTGCACTTCAGATAGGCATATACACACTAATATCTTTAAATGCCTCTATCAAATGATATAAAATAGATGTACAAATCTCATAAGCATATTAAAGCAAACAATCTCTACTAATAGAATTCACAAATCAAGAGAGATCAATAGGTCTTGACTAGGGTTGTAATGGGGCTAACACAAGGTATTTTTGGCTAAACAAAGAACAAGCTAAATGAACAAAAGTAAAATAATTATGCCAAGTTTACAAAATTAATAGCTCAAATAAAGAAATTATATTAATGAAGGATCCTTTTCATCTTAAGCACTATTTTTTTTCAATGTTTTCTTCTTTTAAGCCCACCTCTTCTTCTTCTTGTTCTTCTTTTTTCTTTTTTTTTTTTTCGCCAACAACATTATTCTAAAGACAAGCAAGAATTACTAACTTTTATTGATTCAATTTTCTTGCTTTCCCCTAAACTTATTTTAAGCAGAAGGTGGTCTTTTACAATGAATAATACTCTCAGTTATTAGAAATCCTTATTTTCTTTTAAAACTTCAATAATTCCCTTTTCTTCATTAAAATGTAAACTTGACAAAATTATCTCACAAACAAGGTGAAGGATAACAATTAAGGTTAATTAACAAAAAAAAAAAAAAGAAAGCTAAAATTACCAAGGCACAAAGGGGTAAACTAGGAAAAAAAATTAAAATAAGGGTAAATACAAGTAACAGGCTAAACAAACAATGCCTAAATCATATCTCTCTTTCAAAATGAATTCAAAATTCGCCTCAAAAGTTTGCAAAAACATGTTCTAAGATAGGTGAGGCAAATGAAGATAAAAATGTGTAGAAGCCCTCTCTAAGTAAGCATACACAAATTCAATGCAATCAATATAATGCAAAGCAAAGCAAAACATAATCTTAATAAAAGTTAATTTCTTATCCAAAATAGTTGCTCAACCTGAAATACTTTAATAAATTATCAATAAATATCAATTATAATCTATCATTGGCCTTTCATCAAATTATTTAACACAAGCATATTTTATCAATAAAAGAGTAAAAAATTTTAAATTTATTCATCAAAACACGAAAGAAATTACTGAAAAAAAACAAACTAAATCTCCCCCAAACTTGCAATGGACATTGTCCTCAATGTCAAAGAAACAAACCAAAAGAAAGAAAATACTCCCTCTTGTAGAAAAGTGGATTCCAAATTGTAAGCAGAACGTGCATTTCACTTCCTTGTTTCCTATAAAACATCATGAAACAACACTAAAAGCAAGCATGAGAAATTAATCACACAAAAAGAAAATATCAATTTTTTTTTGTATTTACTTTTTTTTTAATTTTTTTTAATTTTGGAAACTAGAAAAAGAAAGAAAAAAAATACAGATGCGTATCAAGAGTACAAAAAGTACTTTTTACTCTGCCATCTTGTATAAACAACTCTTCAGTTAATTAGTTAGTTTTTTTTTTTTTGAAAAGGAAAATCACATAAATTTAGGATGCGTATCAAGAGTACAAAAGTAACTCTTTACTCAGCCATCTTATATTTAGTGAATCGAACCTAAAACTTCGCTTGATCATGTGTAACAAAAAACACACACACAAAACAAAAAAATGCGAAAAAAAAAATACAAGAGTTAGGGAAGTTATAACCGGAGATTCAGATCTAGTCCTTGCTTTTTACTGCTACTAGCCTTGGGGTGCCAAACTACCTGCGCCATCAATGGATCAGGTTCATATTTAAAGTTTTGCAGTTGATCAATCAATTGATCAATAGTTGAAGCAGAGACTAAGATGCGTCGACTCGCTGGTGTCATAAAACCCTATTCCACAGCATGATCAAGAAAAGATAACAAACCATTATAAAAACCATCAACATTAAGTAATCCCAATGGCTTCTGAAGAACAGTTAATTGTGTCCAAGATGCAATAGTGAAAATATCTTCAAATATTTCTAAACCACCAGGTAATGCGATAAAAGCATCAGCATTGAGATTCATGTATGCCATTCGTTCGTACATGCTATTGACCTGTAACTCATTACCTATAGTTCCACCAATGATTTGTTTATTTCGAGCCAAAGCCTTTAGAACTACTCCTAAGACTATTCTACCTCTAATATATGCAGAACTTGCGACACAACCCCTTAACCCTAAACTACCTCCCTCAAACACCAAATCATTTTTTCGTTCAGCTAAAATCCTACCAAGTTCATTAGCTGCTATCAAGTATTCTCTTTTCTTGCCAGAGTTTGGACTACAAAAGACACAAATAGTTTTGAATTTGCGTGTTGAGGATTCTGCCATTTTCTCTCACAAATCTCTCGAAAGGGTTGTGTGCATATTGACAATAATGAATGTGCATATAAAGAAATTAGAAGAGTAAAAGAACAGTTCAATGGGATAAAATAATTGTTGACAGAAAAAGTATAAAAATAAAAATGATAATAAAAACAAAAATAATCAATGCTGTGTGTACAAATGTCAAAAGAAATATTTGAAAAACTAAAAAGAAACAAACATTGAAACACTAAAAAGCTAACAAAAGTAGAAAAATCTGCAGCATGTGTACAAAAGTCAAAAAGAAAATATTGAAAAGCTAAAAGTAGACATTGAAAGACTAAAAAGTTGTCAATAATAGAAAAATATGCAGGAAAATAAAACCTAGATGCTAAAAAGTCAAAAAAATACTGCAAGATGTAGAAAAAATAATGCATTGAAAAATAAAAAAGTTAGTGATACACCTGATTATAAACAGTAGTTGTGATTTTGGCTCACATCTTCCTCTGGTTTTACGTCCAGTAACGGCTTACACGCCTTCTATGAGTCGAGGATAGGCTTCCCATCCAGTTTTCTTATTAACTGGCAAACAGGGTCTTTTATCGTCAGATTCCCTAGACTGTAACGCTGCTTCTCTTCTTTGAATAGTTACCATAAATCTAAAAGAGTGCGTTGAACTTGTCCACAAGGATGCGTCTCAAGAGTCTGTAGGATATTATCCAGAGACTCCTTACTCAGTCCATCCTTTATGAATTTAATTTTATCTTCTCAATTTATAGATGCAAATCCAATGTTTCTACAGCATGTGTTGCAATTCTATCTTGCACACTTGTAACAGACTCCCATTCTCTTAGCTCTCCTCTTCTTTGAGTAAGAACTTCTCCCTGTACCTGGCAAACATTTAATAAATGAGTCATGAATCTCACCTGCCAATCGTACTTTGGCTTCTATGATCCAGCAAATATCCTCAGGAAGATTCAGACGCCTAAATGCCTTCATTCTTTCCAATCTGCGTTCATCAATTTTTCTGAGCACATCTTGGGGAAGAGTTGAAAATCTATTTTTTAGTGTTGCAAGAGATGCTTCCATATCTGGTTAACTTAGCTAAGAAAATGAAAGAGAAAATTTAAAATGAAACAACTAAACAGAAATAAAAGAAACCTAATAAAGAGAAAACTTAGGTTTTCTCCTAATAAGCTATTTAATATCTCACAAACAACACTAGAGCAAAATTAAAATATAAAGAAACAAACAAAAGTATAAAAGAAATTTAAAAATAAGTAGAAAAGTTAGAAATTTGGGTTGCCTCCCAAAAGCGCTTAATTTATAGTCCTTAGCTTGACTATAGCTAGATCTTCATCAAGGAGGATAATACACAAAGTATATCATCTCGATAATTGTGGAAAGATAGATTTTTGCCAATTTTAATGAGTCCAGCCAACTTGATTTGAGCTTATCCGAGTCATGCAGTGAAGTTTGTTCTCAAAAAAGGCTAAAATTGCAGCACTTGTCTTCTCACCTAAAAACACTAAAAACAATAAACCAAACACATAAGGAGGAATTAAAAATTTTGAAAGTAAACAATAAAATCAACTAACTTGGGTTGCCTCCCAAGAAGCGCTTCTTTAACGTCGTATTAGCTGGACGTTAATGTTATCCATCTTCATCCATAGACCTGGAGGTTTCATCATGTTGTTTGCCTCCATATTTCAGAATTAAGAGCAATCTACAAAGATTGTAGCTCTCGCTGCTCCTCCACTTCATTGTAAACCGTAAAAGATGTATCTTTGTTGATATACGGCTTCGAAACTTCAATTTGATCTTACCAGGCGCAAGATCATACAGATTTATCCATGGACTTGTTAATTTTTTAGCTTCGAAATTCAGGAAATTCTGCACTTTATCTATATCCACCTCTTGCAACTTTGAGATGCTCCACCCAAATTCGCTTACCTTTTTCTCTATAACCTCTACAAAACCAAGTTCCCTCTCTAAACAAGGTTTGGAAGATATAAGTACTGGCCAAATACTTAATTCTCCCACAATTGAGCACATAGAGAAAGATGGTAATGGTGTAAGTTCGATTGTGGGATGGCTATCAACTGATGGAATTTGAGGTAATGGATGGGTGGGTGTTTGAATTGGGGTGAAAATTTGGATTGGGATGGAAGGTAGAGATATTGGAATATTGGGAGAGATGGGGCTTTCCAAATCCAGTGTTTCATTCTCATGGTTCTCATGTATTTCATTCTCCTGACTAGAGAACTCATCAATACTTCTATTGACCATCTCATCATCAGAAAAGAAATCATCTTCAT
>CANTUT010001312.1:2500-60000 GCA_947687605.1 Reutealis trisperma
GAATTTAACTTTAACAATTAATTTTGATATTTAATTTAATTTAATTTAATTTTTTTTTGAAATAATTAATAATTAATAATTTGTTCAATAATGAGTTATATAATAGATATTTAAACAAATTATATACCATATAACAAAATAATAATTTATATTATTCCAAAATAGATTTATAATTTATTTTTTAAAGTATATGTTATTATTATTCAATGTTATCAATGTTGAAATGGATTTTAACAAGGTATAATTTAACTTTAATGACTAATATCTTTAAGTAAAAATATTTATTTTATACATATGATATACCATTGTAATCTCTTATAACATACTATAAATTAAATTTGCCATTTTATAGTAATTATGATAAAAATTATAAATTTATAGTGTCTAAAATTAATTGATAACTAATTGTTAAAGTTGAATTCGACTTTATTAAAGTCAAATTGAACCTTATTTTACCTATATATTATTGAATTTTCTTGGAAGGTGTTGCTAATATATATATAATTGGTTCTAGTTTTGGTTCTTCGGTTTCAGAATGGTTTAATACGATTCCCAGTATTAATAATTACTAATCTCTAGAACAGTACTAAATAAAAAATTTGGGATAGTTCGGTTGAAAGAACGTTAAACAGTCAATAGATATATTCGATTTAGAGTATTTTTATTTTGGAGATTCAGGTCGGTTCGGGATCCCTATAGTCCCATACTCATCCCTATGTACTACCTCCAAAAAGAGGAAAATTGAAAAACAAAACACTAACTAAAGCAGAAGTTTTCACAACCACTATAATCCTTATGAACAAGAGCACCACAAAAAGATGGGTATGAAGACCACCATTGCAGAGCTGCAAGAGAGGAACCCTCATTAGCCAATCTGTCAGCAATGGAGTTTCCCTCCTTATAGATATGAGTAGGCAAGAACTACATTTGTTGAACAAGGTAAAGGCAATTAGACCATTGTACTTTACATTTCCATGGAACTTCTAAAGATCAAGTTCGAAATAAATTCACCATATACAATTATGAGGCCTCGCCCGAGCACCGGTCTGGTCCGCCGAGGGATCAAAATGCTCTTCGGGAGAAACTCCACGATTGGAACTCGCTGTGAGTTCAGAAAATTGATTTTTGTATTTTGAAGGTTGAAAAGTGAGTCGCCACTTTAATTTATTTATTTTAATTGGGAAAATTAAAGAAAACCCAACATGATTGACTCCAAAATAATTTGGTTTATCCCAATGGAAAAGTGCACCAATCCACGAGTGACCAAGGAGGGCTCGGGGATCAGGTTTTGATAATTACACAATTTAAGAAAATATTATTTTCTTTAGCTTGGCTTGAAATGCAAAATAACTCTTGAAAAATGAATTTTTGTGTATGCATGAACAAAAATATAATGATGAATGAGACATATATATATATATATATATATGAGGTGATGGAATGACAATAATAAATAAATAGGAAAGATAAATCCTACTTAATTATTACAATATCAAAACAAATGAAATAAAGGGGATCTTTCCTCTATCCCTTATGGGTACTAGGAAAAACACACATTCCCTAAAATAAATTAAAAATAAAATCACATAAAAGATTAATATGGATAAATAAAAGGAAAACAATATTGATAAAAAGATTTTTAGAGTTGATGCTTTTCAGAATGGCAGCCTACGTATCCTATTGAATAGGAATCAAACCCCACGCAGTTCTCTCTTTTTGCGAAGGAGGGGTTTTAAAAATGTGTTGGTTTGCTTATTAACTTAATTCTGATTCTTAAATTAATAAGTTTTAGATCTTTTCAGTTTTAGACCTAAAGATAATTCTAGATCTGAATTTAGAATTTTAAAATAAGAAAGGGATTATACCTTTGCTTTTCTTGGTTTTCGAACGAATGGAACTAGTTTGGCTCCGGATCTCAACTCCACCTTGAATTCAAAGGAAGCTTGGAATCTAGATCTAGAAGCAGCAACTGTGTGAGTATAAGAATAAAAAATATGCCTGAATTGCTTTGAAATGCTCTAAAATGCTTTAGAATCTGTTAGGAATTGTTGGAATTCGTGCCAAATGAGGCTAGAGGAGGCTGCTATTTATAGAGCTGACAGAGGAGGTGCCGGCGGTACGGACGGTGGCATCTGCGCGGCACTGGCGGCAGGCGCGGCACGGCTGACACGCCGGCCTTCTAGGCGGCACGCCAGACGTGCCGCCATGCCGGCGGCATGGCATGCGTGCCGCCTCCTGGGCGGCACGAAAATCGTGCCTCCCTGCGCCACTCGCGCGGTTTAATATGTTTTTGTCCGTTTCAAGCCCGTTTCAGCTCTGATTTGAGCTCTGCTTGATTCTATGGATTCGTAATTGAAAAGCAGTCGACCAAAGGAGAAAAGATTCAGAAAATTTATTTTTCTATGGGGCGCTGCCCCGCACCCCGCAAGGGGCGCTGCCCCCTTGACCCCTGCCCGCTAACAGGCTAGCGGGACCGCCGTATGCGTAGTGCCCTATTCTCAATAGGTGTCAAACTGCAGTCGGATCAGGAGATGCAAATTTGAGGGTTCACAACAATGAGTTGCATTCAAGCTAGAGAGCCTTCCAACCCAACTCCCAAACTTTAAAATCTACAAACATTGCAGCTTGAAACTTTGTTACAAAAGCAAATGAATTGCTGATAGGGAAAACAAAGCAATTGTGAGCAAACCTCGACAATTTTGAAAAATACCTCCTGCACCTGAAACTCCCAATGATCTTAGAGATGAACCTTTGTATTAACTTTCATCCAATCAAAAGGCAAGGCTGCCAAACACTGAATAATTCTTAGTGCCTTAAGGGGATAGCCTAGAATGTTTAAATCTTTAAGAACATTGAAATCCATCAAGTTATTAAAAAGTGTCCCTTGTTTGAAGAAATTAGCCTCCGAGATTGATTTCCATATTGAATGCAAAGCATGGAAAATGTTAGGCACCTAGTTTTCAAAAATAGCTATGTTATGGGACCCAAAGATAATCCAAATTCTAGCCAAAATAGTAGCTATCTACAGAGCTTCTAGGTATGAGCTAAAATAAAGAGCAATAGCCATAGATACAAAGACCTTAAAAGAACAAGCATGAATCAATTGTTTGCTAAAAAGAGTGTTGGGAAATGAATCCCACATCGAATAATAACAATATGTATAAAGGATTTATAAGTGAGTGGGTGTTAGACCCAATACAAGCCAATTGATTTTATACAAGTGGGTTCCAACATTTACCCACTTATAAACCTATATATGTACAGGCCTATGGACTTTAAAATGGAATTAGAGCTTTATGCCCAAACAGGCTAGATCCTATAACCCATGTTTGAACCCCCTGTTATTGGACTGATGATGATACCAATCCGGACCGAAGCTGAAGAAAATATGCTAGCCGGTCCATTTGTAAACAAGTATCAACCGACGTATTGATGTTAGCCATGAGCCAAGCCCGGTTGCACTTGAGGGATTATGTTGGAAAATGAATTCTACATCAAATAATAACAATATGTATAAAGGATTTATAAGTGAGTGGGTGTTAGACCTAGTACAAGCCAATTGGTTTTGTACAAGTGGGTTCCAATACTTGCCCACTTATAAGCCCATGTATGTACAAGCTCATGAACTTTAATAAAGAGACCCTATAGCTGTCCAAATTTCTATAGCAAAAGACAAGTTACTAGGGGCTTATCCTTTGTGAAAAGGAAACCATAAATTGCTCTTAAGCAGAGAAAAGACTAGGATGGAGGGAGAAAATGCTTCTAAATTCTCTTATTCTGAGTGAGCAAATCCCCAAGTGAATAAAAATATTCATAAAATCTCTTAGGAGATATATGACCATCAAGAGAGAGAGAGAGAGACCATATGCAAAGATCGACTATTTCATGAGAGCATTTGACGCTGTGAATTTCAGCAGTAAAAGTAGGGACATCTTGAACCAAATAGGGGAGAATCCATGTATTGCTTTGCAAAACCTAGACACTGTATTAGATAATGTAATACCCAAGGTATAATAATACCATAAAATATAAATTTTATGGGTATAGTATCAATGACATAGTGATAGGATGACAGAAACTCTTGTTGGTGCTAAGTGCTTGAGTATGTACTTCTATGAGATATGAATATTTATTATATGTCTTATTGAATTAATTTTAAGCAATATGGCTTAGTTTAAGCTTATTATGATATGTGAAGGTAAGATTTAAAATGCCAAGTGAAAGGGAAGGGAAAAAGTTACGAGAAATTTTTAAGTTCGAGAAACCGTTTTCGGGTGGGCTTGTTGATGGGCTTTTGGACTCAAAGCCCAAACCCATGGAGTGGCCGGCCCTAAGACCTCTAGATTTGGTGGAACTTGATCAAATTATGGTTAGAACAAGTTAATAAGGGGTTAGGATGAGAATGAGTTAGATTAGCCATATTTGTTGACTTATGTCAACTTTACACCTAAGCTTCCTACTTTTCCATCACCATGATTATGTTCACTTTAATGATGATGAGATTCATTATTATGATGCTTTGTCACCATACACCTAAGGGCCATCTCAACCATCCATCTTGATCAATCTTAGCCCTCCATTTTAAGCAAAAATGTGACCATTGATCTTGCATGATTAAATCACCACCATTGATTTTATTTGTATATAAAATGAAAATGTGTTAAACCATTTCATTTGTAACCTACACCAAAAATTTCACCCTCACCAAAGACTAAAAACCTCTCAACTTGTTCTTTAGCTTAGAGCTAAATTTGGAGCATTTCAAGGTGAGATTTATTACTTAAGTGATTCCTTTCTTTTCTTAGCCTAAGAGTGATGGATTGTTAGTAACTATTTCTTTTCTTTTAATTCCTATGATTGGATTTTGGTGGAATGATTTAAAGAAGAGTTAGTTTGGCATGTTAAGTGATGAAATATGAGAATTGGGGTTAAGGATTTGGGGTTTAATAGATGAATAATAACAAGGGAAGCATGAAAGATCAATGAGAAGGAACTTTATATAGGGTTCGGCCAAACTAGGATTTTTAGGGGAAGTGTCCAAAATTTTTTTTAACAATATCTAAGGTTATTTGGGATGTTGAAAAGTGGTTTAAAAATGAAAAATTTGAATTTAGAGATTTTATTCAAAAATTGAAACTTTTGAAGGCATAATACATGATATAAGGGAAGTGTGTAATGTGAAGTGTAGTTTGATGTTTGATTGTTGTTGTAGGCTTTGCATGACATTAATTTCACCTTTGAAAGATCAATTTGAGATTTGATTGAGAAATTTTGGGTTTTCCCCAAATCATCCCAATTTGGTAAAGTTAGGGTTTATGGGAATTGAAAGAGATTAATTTCAATTGGTGTATGAATGTTGATTGTTTGAGTATTAATTTGATAAATCCATGTTTAATTTGAAGTTTGAAAATGAATTTGATAATTTTTCCTAAATCTTGGAGTTTTGAGTCACATTGGGAGTTCCAAGATTTAAACTTGAATTTTTAAGATTTATTGATTAAATAAGCTTGTGATTAACTCAATTTGATGTTTATGAGGTCAATTTGAAATATGGTTGATGAAAATGATTTTTCAACTCTAATTAGAATATACCAAAGTAGAGATTTTGATTTTTGAATTTTGTTAATTTCCCTAAATGTTAGAAAATTGATTTCATTGGTTTCCATTGATGAACATAGGATTTAATTAAGGAATTAGGAAGGAAAAGGAACCTAATTGTTTTGATGAAAGGATTTGGACAATATGGGATTTTGGAATAAAGTGATTAAATAATTGATGTGTTTATGTATGTTATTGTTTAATGTATTGGAATGTGTTTTGGTGATTAGTAGTAAGAAGTTGATGTTAAGTTGAGTTAGAATGAGATTAGCAAGTTAAAAGAGTAGGAATTAATATACGATTGCTTGGGGTGTATTTGTAGAATCGAAAGGCAAAGGCACTGCTCAGGATACCAAGGAGCCTCGTTATAATCTACATTAGAACTATCGGTATAGGAGCTAAGGAGCAAAAGGTGAGTACCTAATAATATTATATTCCTCATGCCTTAAATATAAGCATGAATGTTGAATCACTTTCTCTAATTAAAATGCATTGCAATTCTTTGGCATGCATGATATGCTTTACTGATTATTGAATTAAATATCCTTTATGGCACTTGGCCAAATGAGCCTTATTGCTTAATCTCAAAATATGATCAATGATAGGGATTTTGATTATTTGTTGATATATTATCCATTGAATCATTCATGGATGGAGAAATAAAATATTATAATGATATTATGATAAGCAGAATATCCCTCTAATGTGGGGCAATACATCAACCTTGTGCACAATGTTAATGGACCCGCGGATAGGGTAAAGAGTATCCGAACCTTAGCTGGGAAGGGTTTAAGGTCCCCAGTACGTACAACCTGATCAATTGTACGTGTGACTAGGAATCGTAGAGTGAGCAAGGCGTAGGCTGCTACTCAATTGATTATGGGGAAAAGCACCCTGTTCTAAGAAAGGAAATGTTATGCTAAGAAATTACAATATTTACTGTATATGGAAAAGTATTCTATAAGAATAACTCTTGATCCGTTTTATTTTTATTACTACAAGAAACTCTCATTAAACCACATACCATTTGCTTATTTTATATAGTATTATTTTGTACTCACTGAGCTTTGTCTCACCCCATAGTTGTTATTTATTTTCAGGATCAGTTGATGGTTCGGCAAGGTAAATTCCAAGTTCTACATCTTCACTTGGAAATTGCGTTGCTAGTTTTGGTATCATCATGTACATATTAGGTTGTATTTTGGAAGTTTCACTCTAAAGCTCCATGTTTTGTTAAATTCTGTAATAATGGTATAACTTAGAGTATCATTAGTATATGTGGTTGGGTATTATCTTAATACAGTTCAGATACATGGTTAATACTCACTTGAGTT
This sequence comes from Reutealis trisperma, assembly GCA_947687605.1. Taxonomy (NCBI): domain Eukaryota; kingdom Viridiplantae; phylum Streptophyta; class Magnoliopsida; order Malpighiales; family Euphorbiaceae; genus Reutealis; species Reutealis trisperma. The sequence goes on from CANTUT010001312.1 coordinate 9,433, forward strand.
GCAATTAGAATACTGAAAAATGGAGTTCAAAAACGATAAGTATGAAAATGAATTTAGACGTTGAATGACTTTTACATGGGTATTTAACACGATAATCGGTAATAAGGAATAAGAAATTATGGCTATGATCTTGGGTTAAGGATAATGTAATGGTAATAGCTTATGAGTTATAGGTTGTTCTACAGGTTTAGGTGACCTTACGTCTCCCTATGCCCTAGGACAGTCACGGCTCAAAGATGGGTCGTGACAAATAAGGTGTTTCATTGAGAGATAAGAAGATGAAGCTATTTTGAAATGAGGAGCGGGGGGATATCTATTCATCATTCCAAAAGCTTAAGTGACTAGACTTACCCAGAATCCACTATAAATTAGGTTTTAGAAATTGGCAAAAACCCTTTATTTATGACCAAATAGAAGATAAAAAAATAAGTTTGTTTTGGCTCTCTATAAATAGCAAAAAAATATGTTGTATAAGATGGAATTTAGGAAAGACTTATTAGTAAGAATGCTCCAAGCTAGCTTGCTTAATATGGCTACATTGACAATATTTAGTTTTGTAATTCCTAAACAAAGCTTCCAAGGAACTGAAATAAGTTTCTGAGATAAGGTAGAATCGGTGCACATAAAATTTTGCATGGATTGCTCAAGACTTCGAAGCAAATTCTTGGCCATTTGTAAATAGTGAAGCAAGAAAGGTAAGAACCCATTTCAACTAAATTTATAAGAGTTAATCAACCAGCCATCAAGAGAGAATTATCGTTCCACTTGGCAAATTTGGATAAGATTTTGTTAGCAACAGGTTGTAGCCACTTCCATTTTTAGGGAGCTAATAAACAAAGGCTCTCTAAGGTAGTGGAAAGGAATAACACCACCTTTCATATGAGCAATATCCCGAAGAGTAATGGCTTGATGTTGTGTGATTACAGTTCTCGTGAAAATCTCAAACTTCATTTAATTGACAACTTGACCAGAGAGGGATCTATATAAGCTAAAAGCTCTGTTTATTGCTCTCATATTACTTTGTGTAGCTTTGCAAAAAAGCAATAAATCATTCACATACAAGAGATGAGTGGAAAGGGAATAACTTTGACTATAAGACATGTATAGGAACAATCTCACCATTTAAAGTTAGCTTGGATAACCATCTACTTAAAAAATCCTTCACCAAGCAAAATAAAAAGGCAATAAAGGGTCCCCTGCTGGACTTTAAGAGAGCAACCAAAATACCCCTTGGAAGTACCATTATTAAGATAGATAATCGAGCTGAGGTGACAATGGTATGCAACCAAGTCCTAAACTGAATGTCAAAACAAAAATACCCATGATATATCTATTGATTATTAATGTTTTCTTCTGAAAGAATGAGAAAAGTTCATTTATAAATATTTTTAAAGAAAACATAACATAGAAAGAAAAATTGTCTATCCCTATATTTTGTTATTCAAATTTGAAAAGTCTGATCACGCTGCCTGACCCTACCCCAGTTGGTGTTAACACTAGTGTGATGACCTAATTTTTGGGCCATGACGATCCTAAACCCAAAGAATCCATATCTTCCATAAATCTAGTAACACATTAAGCACAACACATCACAACCCTAAGATCTCAACCAACAAGTAATTACATTCCCAATTCCAATAATTACCTCACTCCATCAAGTTAATTTACAAAACTTCCATGTTTATTCTCATATTCAAAATTCACATATGTACATTCTTTTAACATATATACTTATATACTTTAATATTAATATCAACATTATCATTAATACATATAACATTAAAACTTCTTAAGTTATGAACTTTACTAACAACTAAGGAGCTTTAGATTAATATAAGTGTACATATCACAAAATTGAGCTTTACTTCGATCTAATAATACTCAAGTGAAGAAGAAAGCTTAAGGAACCACTCGTACTCTATCACTTTCCAAAAAAATAGTAAATAATAACTAGTGAGACGAGCTCAATGAGTGAAGAATATACTACCAAATTTACAAGGCTAGATATGGCAAATGCATAAATGAGTCTCATGTTTATGATAATAATAACAACAAATGGCTTGTAATTTTTCTTTAATAATGGTAAGTAATTTATAAATCACATAGCAGTAAAGTTATTGATTTAAGTGTTAAAATTTAGCAGAAGTTGTAATTGGTTTATAGGTTTAATATGTTAGGTAATTTCAATATATATATATATATATATATATATATATATATATATATATATATATATATATATATATATATATATATATATATATATATATATATGTATGTATGTATGTATGTATGTATGTATGTATGTATACATACATACATACATACATATATATATATATATATATATGTATATATATATATATATATATATATATATATATATATATATATATATATATATATATATATATATATACATACATATATATATATATATACATAGATACATATATATATATACATACATATATATATATATATACATATATACATATATACATATATATACATATATACATATATATATATATATACATATATATATACATATATATATATATACATATATATATATATATATATATATATATATATATATATATATATATATATATATATATATATATATATATATACATATATATATATATACATATATATATATATATATACATATATATATATATATATATATATATATATACATATATATATATATATACATATATATACATATATATATATATATACATATATATATATATATACATATATATATATATATATATATATATATATATATATATATATATATATATATATATTAATTATTGGTTCATTTAATAAGATTTAGCAAAAATCACTTAGGAGCGGAGGCTCCCTACATATCATGTAATCACATATGAAATTAGCTGCAAAGGCTAGATTACGCATGCTTTCCACATAGCACATATAAATTAGGAGTAGAGGCTAGGTTATGCATACTCTCCACATAGCATACATAACATGAGATTGATTAGGTCTCATGATTAGGATCATTAAACCCCTCCTATTTAGGGTCTGGATAATATACTGTGAGTACTGTGAGCTCATAACCTGATGTATTACCCATATTTATCAGGATTTATGCTTTAAGATTTATTGTTCTCATAGAAAGAATTTTAATAACAAATAATAAATTCACATCTTCAATGTCTCATAGTTTTATATAAATAGATCTTGATAACATTATATTATTATCTTCATCAATATTCACATGCTTATGCATCTTTGTACAATAATATAAGTTTAAATTCTAGAATAGTTTCATCATTCACATATGGAATCTTCAATAATTATATTTTTCTTATACTTAGTTCACTCAAGATAATTTGCATGATATGAAAATATTATTCATATAAGGTAATTCAAGAACAATTTGATTTCTTTAATGGCATAAGAATTTCATAAGTAATATTAACAAATACAAAGTTTATATAGTTTTTCTCATACTTGGTAGATATATTTGACAATTTATGGAATAGGAACATCGTTCATATTAGTCATTTAATAAAAATGAAATTATTAATTTACAAATATGTAAAATCAAAATTTACAATAGTTTCATAATTCTCATATAGGAATTTCAACAGACTTATGGCATCTCAAGTCTTTCATATACTTAATTCATATATGACAATTGATGTACTAGGAATACTGTTCATATAAGTGGTTTGACGACAATAGTTTAATAATATATGAATTATCATGGAAATATAACAATATGTGGTTCATATGGTTTTGTCATATATTTAACTCACTTATTTGGCAAATAATACTATAGAAATATGATTCACACAAGGTGATTTCATAAATAATCAAGTCTAATGATTCATAGGAAGACAAATATAAATATTATAATATATTTTTCACTCACTTTGTATAGCTCTTTATTCACTAAAGTAAACAAAACGGATGATTGTGCACTTTTTATTTCTCCTCTCTTTGAGATTCGTTATTAGGAGCTACAATTATCAAGAACAAATAAATTATTTTATTCAAATCCTTCACTTAAATTATTAAGTTACTAATATTATAAACTTCCCTTAAACCCTAGTCTATAATAATGCTAAAGACATGTGCATTTTTAATGTTAATTACTTATTTTATCATTAACCTCTCTATACTTGTTCTATCATAATTTTGACTAGAAATATCCAAATGTTTTGATTCTTTCTCTTGCTAAAAGTAGACATCAGGAGATACATCACACCTAAAATTTGGCTTAGTTACTACACTATGCAATTTATAGTGAATTTTCAAATTTTATCCTAATTCCTTTGCATAGGTAGATTGATTCTTCTTCATTCATTTGATTATATCTCATTCTAGGAATACCAAATTGAAAATTCCTTTTACATTCATTTCTAAGCATACATTGTAACATTTGTTATGTTTTATTCTAAGCTTAATTTTATCTCTAAAATCTCAATCTAGTCAGTCAATCTCAAACTACCAAATACTAGGATAGCCTGAGCAATATGTTTTTAGATACCAATTTACCATACCAAATCATATTATTTTGAATTGAAAATTTTTAAAAACTAGGTAACATGTATATAGTCCTGCATGTCAAATTTGTTAAAAAAAAAAAAACTTTTACCCCTTCAATTAAATTAATTGTAGTAACCTATTCAGTTCTGACCTAGCATTTTTATTTTCTGGTAGCCTGCACTCTTCATTCAATTTAATATATTAAATGAATTTCAAATGATTTGAAATTTTTACGATATATAGAAGACAGAAATATACAATTTTGATATTTTACACTTTTATAATTCCTTTTTTAAAATTTTGAAATAATAGGTACAAATTTCCATTCCTTATGCTTCTTCCAAACCCTAATCACCTTTATCTTCTTTCCAAATTTGATCTCCAGTCAAGTAGGGGTTCTAAGTTAAATTCAATCTTGAATACACCTAATTAAAGTTTATTTATACTCAATTAAAAATTAAAGAATCGACATCCCCTCTCATCCAAACACTAATAACTACTTAAAGAAAACCACATATTCTTATTAAGCAATTAGGAAGTAAGATTTTTTATGTTCTTACTTTGATATGGCTTCTCCTCCTTATGATCTTGAGCCATCCACCTTCTTCCAAAATCAAATTATTTTTCTTTATTTTTAGTCATGAGAGAAAGATGTTGAAGAGGGCCTTATAAGGAAAATAAAAAGAATTGGAAAAATTTATAGAAATTTCTAGGTTTTTTCATAAGTCAAAACAAAAAGTTTGCCAAAGTCTCATTGGACCATTTGTCTATTCTCGCTGGCCATGTTAGTGATGTTTATCATCAATCTATTATTATGATTATTATAACTTGTCCTATTTACAAGTTTGTCACTCTAATTTATTTTTCTCCTTTTCCATCCTTCTTTTATCCTTTTAGTATTTCTAATTACTACTTAAACTTTTATCTTTCATTTAATTAAATCTTAATACTTCTATGGTGTTCTAATATATTTCTTATTATCTTTGTCATTACTTACCACTTAATAATCTCATCATATGCATATACATTATTTATACTAACTTATAATTTAACCTCAATCAAGAACAATTTAATCAATTCAGTTTAAGTTAAAATCTTTAGGATTTCCTATCCTCCAATTCATCCAAAACTATACATGCTAATGAATTCCATTCTTATATACAATTCAACCCTTAAACACATCTCATACCACTACACGCATCACCTATACCAATCTCTTCAATACTGAATTACCATAATTTTAGGGCATTCTTAGACCATTGGGTATGAAATTTACTCTATCATTCTCCTACAAGGTAAATTGTATGTTAAGTCACTAAATTTTGTACTATTTCCTAATCTGATCACTAACTTTCAATTTTTTACAATTGATCACTAAGCTTTAATTTTTTTGCACATGCTAGTCACGAAAGATAAATTCGATGAAGAATTTAAATGTGAGTGACTAAATTAGAAAAAATGCAAAGTTTAGTGATCAAATTAGAAAACAATACAAAGTTTAGTTATCAAATTAAAGTCTATAAAAAAAATTAAAATTTAATAATCAAATTATAAGAAATTAAAAGATAGTGACAAATTAAAAAACACTGCAAAGTTTAGTGACTTTGTATGTAAATCATCCTTCTCCTAGAACTCTTTTAACTTGATCGTAAAAAATTATCACAGATACCTACTGTATAGATTCTAATATACTCAACTATCTCGAACTTAGGTACGTAGCATGGGGTCCATCTTACATCTTTCTTATAGTCTTGTCACATGACTAGTATGAGGTCAGAGTATTACATTCTCCCCCCTTAATAAAATTCATCCTCAAATTTTCTCTCTCCTATGTACTTCTTGCATCTAAGTCCTTTTTGTCAACTTACAACCATATATCTTACACTACTTATTTTTAATCATAAAACAATTATTATGTAGTAGCTATACCTCAATTTCTACTGATTTGGTATTCTAAGCTCATAAATTTCTTGTCTCAAATGTCTTAACTCTTGTCTTAGAACATCTATGCAATTTGAGCAATTACATTTGTTATCTCTTTCATATCTTTACACTTGCTAATGTCTTATGGTCATTGCCTCTCCAACACGCATGTTAGGCAATATATATACAACAATCACACTTGAAAAGATGTAAAATATACATGCATATATAATGATATTTAAAAGACATAAAGATCCATTAGTGGAACACAACATGGCCCAACCTCCAAGTCCCTAACCACTCGAGAGGCAACGCAAATCTAAATTAAATGATGACTTTAAAGATGAGAAAGGATAATCTCATGCTACTTGGTTTTTCTTATAACTTAGGACACCTTATATTATATATTTTGTCTATTCTAGACTATGGTATTTCTTATAACTTAGGACACCTCTTATTATATATTTAGTCTATTCTAGACATACTTTTTTGCTTTGATACAATATTTTTCACAATCCAACTTTTGAATCACAACTATTGGGCAAAATCTACAAGTGCATAAAATGAGTAGAGTATCATTTTTCACAAGGATTAATGGTTTATCTACCAATCTATTCTCTTTCTATTGTTAAGGCTTCAATTTAATGGTTTAATTTTTACTAAAACTAAGTAAATTAATTTAATACTATCAATAATCAAGAGTACAAGATTTAATTAAAGGAATTAAGAAGAATAATAAAGTTGCTAGGTTATTCACCCTCAATCAACTAGTTACCTATAAATTCTAAGTCATGATATGATCCAAATTATCCAATAGCATTGATTAAACTCTCTTAAATTTTAACCAACTAAACCAAAATTTAAACAATCACAAAGTAATTCAATTGATTCTCTTCCAATCAAATTATTCACAATTATCCAAATATGGCTTTAAGCAAACCCTAAGGATTTCTAATCACCAATTATAATCTCTTATCAATTAGCAATTAAACAAGTATTTATAGATCAGTTTCCTTACTATCTCTCAATATATAATACAACTAAATTCATAGGTTTGGTGATCAAACAAAATTAAGCATGAAAAACAACAAATATCACATATGATACAGACTTAGATTTTATAGATAAATTGGATTGAAATTGCATTTAAAGCATTAATCCTTAACTATAGAGTTTAGTTAGACATAATTAAATCAAATCAAAGTACCAAAGAGAAGAGGAAAATCAAAATACAAGAAAGGAGAAAATGTGAAAGAAAATCTCTCAATCTTTAATCTTGTGTTTCCTTGATTTAATCTCCTTCAAAGCTTCCTCTCTCTTTAACTTGATTTCCTTATGTTCTATTTATAAGAGTTTACTGCCTCCTATTATGACCAGGTAAAAAAGTTCCAATTTTTGAGTTAAAAAAGAGTTGGACTCGTCAATGTGTTATAGTAGCTACACTTGGGGAAGGCATGACAAAATTGAGCTTTTCTAGTGTAGCACCCTCCACGGCTATTGTGGGCTCTACAGCTCCATCTTCAACTTTCACTTCCTTTTTGTCTTTGAAGTCAAGTTAAAACCTACAAAAATTCTTTAAAACCTTCCTCAAATTGCAAATATAAATAATGCAATCTAAATGAACCTAATATGAATCTAAATGCATGAACTTCTTACTACAATTATCTAATATATGTTCTATTAACACAAACCAAACTCCCCCACACTTAAGACTTTACTTGTCCCTAAGGTAATACAAACATTTTCATTTGAGAACTTCTCAATCCAATTAAATATCTTCAATCTCATAAAACCACATATCATCCATTCCATAACTCAGACCCTTATACTTCCAAGATATGCAACCGCAAGTAACTTTCAAAACAAGAATGCTTATTAATGAGGATAATCAAATAAAAATCTCACATTAAAGCCACATTCATGAAGCTTAGCATAAAAAATTCATTAAACAAAAAATTAACCAATCATAACCAAACAATTTGACTTATAAGAAAACCGTTAGCTTTTTCAACACAATTCGGGATAAATAGGCTTTCTAACATTCGTAGCACATTAATGGATAAGTAATATTTTTTTTCTTTTATCTAACTTTAGTGAGTGTGTTTTAAATCTCCATCTCACCTTAATAATCTTTTAATAATTTTAATGAGTGTGTTTTATGCTTCATCTCACTTTTGCAAGTGCGTTTTATACTTTATCTTACTCTATTTGATTTTTTTTAAATACCCCTTTTTAATATTAATTTTCCTATATCATATTCCTAAAAATTCTAATTTTCTATAAGCTAATCATAATGATTATGAAAGGTAAATAATTAGTCAACTCAAATGTTTATGATCCTCCTAACAAATATAACCAAAATGTGAGACTTTTGTCTAATTATCCTTAACAACAAGCATCTTAATTTTTAGGGTTAACCTAAAATTACATTCTTGTCCATTCAATAGCTCACATTATAAAGTGAATGATACATAATTTTCTTTCAATTGAGATATGCTTATTAGAGTAATAATATTCAAACACAAATTAAGGAGGAAAATATTGAATCAAACCCAGATTTGTTGCAAAGAGAAAATCACTCCCTCTATTATGATTGTATATAATTTCCTTATATAGACCTTAGCTTTGTATATAAATAGAGACTTGTACTATGCAAAGAGATACGGAAAATACAATTGATATATTCTTCTTTCTATATTTTATTCCTCTCTATATTATCATGGTATCAGAGCCAATCTGATATCTTTTTTAATTTTACTCCTTCGTTCATCTTTTATAAATTCTTTTGAGAATTTTCTTTGGACTATCTTTTAGAAGAAGTCTTATTTCTTAACAATTTTGTTAATATGGACAGCAACAAACATGAAGTCATATCTGTAAAATTCAATGGCAAAAACTTTGCTCTTTGGGAATTTCAATTTCAGGTTTTTGTTGAAGGAAAAGGGTACTCTGTTATTCTTGATGGATCTGAACAAGAAGCAGGAGATTCAGCAGCCACGAACAAATGGAAAACACAGAATGCTTAAATTATCACTTGGATACTCAATTCAGTTGAACCGGATATTGCACTCAGTCTTCGATCTTTCAAAACTGCAGTAGAAATGTGGAAACATCTTCGGGGAATTTATTCTCAAGTGGATCAATCAAGGCAATTCCAGCTTGAATATGAGATTGCTAATCTCCACCAAGAAGACAGTGATATTCGTAGCTTTTATATTGAACTATTAAAATTGTGGACAGAACAAGATATGATCTCTTCAACTACTATTTCAGGCACCACATATTTAGAAATCAAGAAAGAGAAAGATCGCGCAAGGGTGATGCAGTTTCTCATGAAACTTCGGCCTGAATTCGAGAATGTAAGGGCCACATTAATCAATCGAGGTAATCTCAGTATGGAGGCTGTTCTTATTCGTGAAGAGACGAGACTGAATACACAGGTTCAACTATCCACCAAATCCAACTCTATTGATGCAGTATTTGTGGCTTCACGTGGTAATTTTCAATCACAGTCCAGGAATAGAGGCAAAGCTGAAACTCGATGTCGGTACTGTGGTGAACTTGGTCATGTACAGTCCCATTACAAAAAATGCAATATATGCAACTATTGCAAAAAACCAGGGCACATCAGTTTGAATTGCAGAATTTTGAAAAATAAGCAGGGTAATTCAGCTTTTGTCACTATGAACGGTACTATAGAAATCTCCAATACCCAGGAGATCTTATCTTCACCACAAGTGATCCAAAAGATGATTCAAGACTCAGTGCAAGCAGCTCTTCCAGGTGCAATATGTTCTGCTTTTTCTGTTGCTGGGTTATCAGGTAAAGGAATTCAAATTTCCCCTTGGCTTCTTGATTCAGCCGCATTCAATCATATGTCTGGCCAAAAACATATTTTTTCTAACCTCAAACCTTGTCAGAATAAATCAGTTACCACTGCAAATGGACAAAACCTACCCATTAAAGGAATAGGCACTGCCTGTTTAAAAACTGAATTTGATAAGTCAGTGTGTTTACCAAATACTTTTTATATTCCTCGCCTAATAGCTAACCTAGTTTCTATTGGTCAATTGACTGATCAGAATTATGAGGTAAAATTTTCTCCCTTTGGTTGTCATGTATAGGACCTTCAAACGGGGCAACTGATCATGAAGGGGCATAAATGTGGACGTTTGTTTCATCTTGATTTGAATAATAAGACAGGTCACCCTATGTGTCTTACAGTCTCACCAACTGAATCTGTTTCACCGGACCATAAGATTTGGAATTTATGGCATCGGCGTCTTGGTCACCCACATGTTAGTCGATTAGAATATATGTTTAAATCTAATTTTCTCCCTGAAAAATTGACTGTTAAGTCTGATAATTTTAAGAACTGTCAAAGTTGTGCTCTTGGGAAATTTGCTAAATTACCTTTTGCGTCTAGCACTACAGAAGTTCATGAAACTTTTCATTTAATACATTGTGATTTATGGGGGCCATCTCCCATTTTATCTAGACTTGGTTATAAATATTTTGTTCTATTCATTGATCACTTTACGCGTTTCACTTGGGTTTATTTCTTGCGTGCTAAATCTGATCTAGCAAATATAGCCAAAGCCTTTGTTGCTATGATTGAGACACAGTTTGGCAAAATAATTAAAATATTTTGCTCTGATTCTGGTGGAGAATTTTCTGATACCAATCTCATAACATTTTTTCATGAAAAAGGCATTTTAACCCAAAAATCTTGTCCTGGAACACCATAACATAATGGGGTTGTGGAGCGAAAGAACCGATATGTTTTGGAAATTGCTAGAACCCTTTTACTTGAATCATATGTGCCACCTCAATTTTGGGTTGAAGCAATCCATACAGCAGTCCATCTTATAAATCGACAGCCTTCTCTTGCGCTTGGTAATAAATCTCCTTATTTTACTCTTTATAATAAAACACCTACTTATGCATATCTTCGTGTTTTTGGGTGTGTTTGTTTTGTGTTGCTTCCTCCTCATGAACGGAATAAATTAACTACAAAGGCTGCCAAATGTGTTTTTGTTGGTTATAGTGATAAACAAAAAGGCTATGTTTGCTATGATCCATAGAGTCATCGCGTACGTGTGTCTCGTCATGTTACATTTTTTGAAAATGTCTATTTTTATTCCTTGTCCCCTAGTTCAATTGTCCCTGGTTCTTCCACTTCCATTTTACATAATTTTTCTGATAACTTTCAAAGTCTTAATACAAATGATGATGAAGCACCGCCCACTTTGCAACCAATTGATCATGCTACTGAAGGTACTGTTATCACACCACAATTAAGACGATCTACCCGTATCAACTTTGGTAAACCATCCACAAGGTATACTCCATTTTATTCATTCTTTACCAATTTAAACTCTATCCAAATTCCTTCTACTTATAACCAAGCAATAGAACAAGAATGTTGGAGAAAAGCAATAGAAGAAGAACTTCAAGCATTAGAGGAGAATCATACTTGGGATTTAGTTCCCCGTTCACCTGATATGTCTGTGATTGGTAGCAAATGGGTTTATACAATTAAAGTGAAACCCGATGGTACTCTTGATCGCTACAAAGCTTGTTTGGTGGCACAAGGATATAAGCAAGAATATGGGATTGACTATGAAGAAACTTTTGCTCCTGTGGCAAAAATAACAACTGTTAGAACTCTACTTGCTATAGCCTCCTGCAAGCAATGGCCACTATATCAAATGGATGTAAAAAATGCTTTCCTTCATGGCAACCTAAAGGAAATAGTTTATATGCGGTGCCCTCCTGGATATTCTCTTGCTAATCCTAATATGGTTTGCAAACTTCAAAAATCTCTTTACGGCCTTAAGCAGTCCCCTCGTGCTTGGTTTGAGAAATTTCAATCCACTATCTGCTCAATTGGTTTTCAACAAAGTTCTTATGATCACTCACTTTTCATAGGTAATTCTCATGGTGGGATTATAATCTTACTTCTTTATGTTGATGATATGGTTATCACAGGTAGCGATCAACAAGGCATCACAAAATTAAAGCAATTTCTCACAAACTCATTTCACATGAAAGATCTTGGCACTCTCATATACTTTCTTAGATTAGAAGTATCATATACTTCTAATGGCATCCTTTTAACTCAATGAAAGTATATTGCAGACTTACTCAAGCTAGCTAATCTCACTGATCAAAAAATTTGTTCAACTCTGATGGAACAAAATTTGAAATTAAAACATGATGATGGTGCCGATCTCACAGATCCTACTCTGTATCGCAGCTTAGTGGGAAGTCTTATTTATCTCACTAACACACGACCGGACATTTCCTTTGCAGTCCAAGTTGTTAGTCAGTTTGTTTCTCAACCTAAAAGGCCACATCTTTCTGCTCTCCATCGCATTCTTCACTACCTAAAGGGAACATGTGATCATGGGATATTATTTCCTTCTAAGTCCTCTCCTACTCTTAAGGCATATGCTGATGCAGATTATGCTAGGTGTGTTGATACCCGGCGATCTACAACAGGATGGTGTGTGTTTTTGGGAGATTCTCCAATCTCTTGGAAATGTAAGAAGCAAAAAAGAGTCTCAAAATCTTCTACGGAGGCTGAGTATCGGTCAATGTCTTCGGTTTGCTCTAAAATTGTGTGGATCCAACGACTTCTCAAGGAATTTGGTGTTTATTGTTCTCAACCTATCACCCTTTTTGGAGACAACACCAGTGCTATTAGCATTGCTACTAATCCCATACACCATGAATGAACTAAGCACATTGAGGTTGATTGTCATTACATCCGGGATTTAGTTCGGGACAAATTTATTCAAATTGCCCATATATCTTCTCATGACCAGCTTGCTGATCTATTCACTAAGCCCATGACTTCTACACGCCACTCTTATTTAATGAGCAAATTGATGCTTGTTGATAACCACCATCAATTTGAGGGGGGATATCAGAGTAATAATATTCAAACACAAATTAAGGAGGAAAATATTGAATCAAACCCAGATTTGTTGCAAAGAGAAAATCACTCCCTCTATTATGATTGTATATAATTTCCTTATATAGACCTTAGCTTTGTATATAAATAGAGACTTGTACTATGCAAAGAGATACGGAAAATACAATTGGTATATTCTTCTTTCTATATTTTATTCCTCTCTTTATTATCAATGCTCAATTATCAAACTAAAGACCCAAATAAAGATGTTCACTTACTCATAACACAGTGAACTATGATGATAAAAAACTAAGACAAAATTAAAATGCATATGTAAATAAAAATAAACAAAACAAAACAAAGTTACTTTCCCCCCCATGCTTAAACATCACATTATCTCCAATATGATTTTCAATAGTGCATAATAAAGAAAAAAAATGAAACATGCAACACTAATGAAGAAGGAAATAAAGGTAAAAAAAAACTTCCCTCAATGAGTCAGTGGTAATGGTGGAGGTGATGGAATCACTTTATGTCAGAGATTTGCCACCCTATAGCCCATATATTTTGACAAACTAACCTTTTTTCTTGGTCTTTTGAGAGTTTGTTTAAAATATTGATTGGCAAAATCTCTCTCTCAAGAAAGCGTATCTCAAGTGTTCAAAAAGCGGCTTAAGTCTAATTAGGGTGGTTTTTCAATAGATGGTGGGGATAGGTTGTCCCTTATTAAAAGTTTAGATTTAAGGAAAACATTAATGTCATGGTCGCTGCACTTATAGAGGGCACACGCATCCCACTTTCAAAATTTTCATAACCAACATTCTCCGATGTAGCGCCTTTTATGGTTGCAATGGGCACAACAAATAGTGCTACATTTTTGGACTGTATTTTTGTTGTGCCCTCCACAGCTTCATGCTCTCTGCACTAGAGTTTTCACTTCTTTGCTTTTCAATTCCTAACAAGCCCCTAATTGAAAACCAACATAAGACCAACGCAAATAATAAAAGAAATATGGGGAAATAAACAAATAAACATAATTAAAAATAAACATGCAAATAAAATAGAAAGCTAAAAGTAAAATAAAAAGAACTTGGGTTGCCTCCCAAGAAATACTTTTTTGTAGTTATATTAGCTGGACTTTTGATGTTATTCATCTTTATCCAAAGAAATGGAGGTCACCTTATGTTATTTACCTCTATAAATTAAAATAAAGAAAATTTTGTAAAAGTTTTGGCCTTTGCACTTTTTTATGTTGGTTGCAAATCTTAGAAGAAATTTTCTTGTTGTTTCATTATTTGCAAACATCAAATTGATATTTCAGGTACATATTAAAATAATTTCACCCATGCACTAGCAAGTGTAGAAACTTCAAATTTGGCATTCATCAAGATATTCATGTCAACTTTATCAACTTCTTGCAAATGTGAGATAGTCCACTAAATACATTCATCTTTTGCTTCAAAATATCCACATTGGTGATTTTTTGCTCTATAAAAAATTTAGAAGATATAAGTAGAGACTAGGTATTTGATTCTCCAATAAATAAACACTTAAGGAGGGTGGCAATATTGTAAGCTCATTTGTGGTTAGAGTTCCAAGTAATAGTGTTTAGGGTGTACGAATTCCTCCCTTTTTTTATTAATTCCTTAAGTTAGAGCTGCTCAACTTCTTCATCATTGCTCAACTTCTTCCCAAAGGATAAGTTCATTGTTAATTGAGGAAGTTTGTAAGAGTTGGATTTCAAGATTATATTTCACCCCTAAGATTATATTTCACCCCCCATTCAGCCATGAATCTATCAATTGCATCTTGTAGGATTAAGTTTGCATTCTTGGTTCACATAACCCTTTACCTCCCATAGCATAAAATCTTTCTATAGCTAGTTGAAAATTAGATTGTTTTTGGGAAAATGGTTAGGGTTGAAATTGATTACAAAAACTTGTAGCGTAAGAATTTCAAGGTAGGGATGGATTTCAACCTCAAAATTGAGGTTTTCCCTATAATTACAATTTTAATGCTCAAAAGAGGAGTAAAGATAAATATGTGTGCTCCTTTGTTGGTATTGTTCTCCATAACTACACAAAATGGCAATCTAACGAGCTAAATCATTGACTTGATCCTTAAGTCTACTTTATAAGCTTTTGTGATAGCCATGAATGATTATAATGATCTATTAGCCAAATTCTTATATCTTACACTTGAATAAAGACAAATTAAAAGAAAACAAAAAAAATAAAAAAAAAAAACAAAGAAAAAAACTATGAATAGACAAAATAAGAACTCAAAAGAATATGCGAACCAAAATACACAAAAAAAATTAAAATGAAAACTAAAATTTGTTGTTAATCAATAGAAATTAAATTGATTATAGTGTTAAACTACTTTAATCCTTGGCAATAATGTTAAAAACTTGTTAGACGAAATTATAAGTACATGGAGTCCATAATTAATATAGAATGAGTAGAGTATCATTCCCATAAGGATTAATAGTCTATCCGCCTATCTATTTTCTCTCTTTTGTTTAAGGCTTCAATTTAATGGTTTAATTTTAACTAAAATTAAGTAAGTTAATTCTAATACTATCAATAATCTAGAGCACAAAGATTTAATTAAAAAAATTAATAATAATAATAAAGTTGCTAGGTTATTCACACCCAATCAACCAGTTACCCATAAATTCTAAGTCATGATATAATTCAAGTTATCAAATAGCATTGATTAAACTCTCTTGAATTTTAACCAATTAAACCAAAATTTAAGTAATCACAAAACAATTCAATTGATTCTCATCTGATCAAATTATTCACAATTACCAAAAAATGGCTTTAAGGAAAACCTAAGGATTTTGAGTCACTAATTATAATCTCTTATCAATTAATAATCAAACAAGTATTTGTAATAAGTTGTCTTACCATTTCTCAATGTATAACATAACTAAGTTCATACATTTGGTGAACAAACAAAACTAGGAATGAAGAATGATAAATACCACATATCATAGAGACTTAGATTTTATAGATAAATTGGATTAATATTCTGTTTCAAAATATAAATACCTAACTATAGAGTTTAGCTAGACACAACTAAAGCAGGATCAGAGTACCAAGAAGAAGAAGAATCAAAATACAAGAAATGAGATAATAGGAAATAAAATCTCTCAATCTTCAATCTCTAACTCTTCAATCTTATGTTTCCTTGACTTAATCTTTTCCAAAGCCTCTCTAAAGTTTCCTTTCTCTCTTTAACTTGATTTCCTCATATTTTATTTATAAAATATTGCCCCTTCCTATTATGGCTAAGTCAAAAAGTTTCAATTTCAGAGTTAAAAATGAAGTTGGACTCATCAGCTCGTCACGACCATTACATTTGGGAAGGGTGCAACATAATTTAGCTTTTCTAGTGTAGCGCCCTTCATGATTGTTACAGGCTCAATAGCTCCATCTTCAACTTCTACTTCTTGTTTGTCTTTCAAGTCAAGTTAAAACCTGCAAAAGATCTTTAAAATCTGCCTCAAATCACATATATAACATAATCAATGTAAATGAACCTAATATGAATCTAAGTGCATGAAATTCTTACTAAAATTTTCTAATAATGTATGTTTTATTAACACATATCAACAATGGTCCTAGTGTACAGAAAGACTTAAGGTCACCTAAATTCATAGAACTCATATTTTCCATATATCTAATAACACATTAAGCACAACATAACACAACACATTATAACCCCAGGATCTTAGCCCGTAAGTAAGTACATTCCCAATTCCAATCTTTACCTCACTCAATTAAGTTAATTCATAAAAACTTCCATATTCATTTTCATATTCAAAATTCACATATGTACATTCATTTAACATATAACTTACATACTTTAATATTAATACCAATATTATCATTAATGCATATAATATTAACACTTATAAGTTAACAACCATTGAGCTCTAAATTAATATAATTATACATACCATGAAATTGAACTTTACTTCGATCAAATAATCCTCAAGTGAAGAAGAAAGCTTAAGGAACCACTTATACTCTATTGCTTTCCTGAAAAATAGTAAATAATAACTAATAAGACAAACTTAGTGAGTAAAGAATATACTGCCATATTTATAATACTAGGTATGACAAATGTATAAATGAGTCTCATGTTTATAATAATAATAATAATAATAATAATAATAATAACAAATGGCTCACATTTTTTTTATAATGATAAGTAATTTATGAATCACATAGCAATTAAGTTATTGATTTAAGTGTTAAAATTTAGCAAAAATGGTAATTTGTTTATAGGTTGAATACGTTAGGTAATTTCAATAACTATATATATATTAACTTAATTATTAGTTCAATTAATAAGATTTAGCAGAAATCACAAATAATTAAGAGTGGAGGGCTCCCCATATATCATATAATCACATATAAACTTAGGAGTAGATGCTAGGTTATGCATGCTCCCCACATAGCATATATAAATTAAGAGCAAAGGCTAGGTTACATATGCTCCCCACATAACACAAATAAAATAGGAGCATATGCTAAGTTATGCATGCTCCTTACATAGCAAATATACATGAGATTGATCAAGTCTCATGACTAGGATCATCAAACCTCTCCTAATTAGGGTCCGGATAATATACCCTATCCACAGGTACCATGAGCTCACAGTTTGATGTATTACCCACATCAATGAGAGTTTTCTTCTTTAAGATTTATTGTTCTTATAAAAAGAATTTTAATAACAAATAATTTAATTCACATCTTTGATATCTCATAGTTTCATATTTATAGATCTTGATAATATTGTACTCTTCTCTTCATCAATAATCACATGATTATGTATCTTTGTATGATAATATGAGTTTATCATTTATCAAATTCTATAATAATTTCATCATTCACATATGGAATCTTCAATAAATTTATGGTGTCTCATATTCTTCTTATAATTAGTTCATTTAAGATAATTTGCCTGATATGAAAATATTATTCATATAAGGTGATTCAAGAACAATTTGATTTCTTCAATGACATGAGAATTTCACAAGTAATATTAATAAAACAATTTGATTTCTTCAATGACATGAGAATTTCATAAGTAATATTAATAAATACAAGGCTTATATAGTTTTTCTTATACTTGGTAGATATATTTGGAAATTTATGAAATAGGAACATGGTTCATATTAGTAATTTAATAAAAATGAAATTAACAATTTACAAATATGTAAAAGAAAATTTACAATAATTTCTTAATTCTCCTATAGGAACTTCAATAGACTTATAGTGTCTCAAGGCTTTCATATACTTAATTCGTATATGACAATTGATGCACTAGAAATATTGTTCATATAAGTGGTTCAACGATAATAGTTTACTTTAATAATATATAGATTATCATGGAAATATAACAATATATGGTTCATATGGTTTTGTCATATATTTAGTTCACTTATTTCGTAATTAATACAATAGAAACATGATTCACATAAGGTGATTTCATCAATAATGAAGTCTAATGATTCGTATGAAGATAAATATAAATATAATAAATATATTCATCACTCACCTTGTATAGCACTTTAATCACTAAAGTAAACAAAATGGATGATTGTGCACTTTTTGTTCCTCCTCTCTTTGACGTTTATTATTAAGAGCTACAATTATAAAAAAATGTATGAATTATTTTAATCAAATCCCTCAATTCAATTATTAAGTTACTAATATTCTAAATTTTTTTTAAACCCTAGTCTTTAATAATACTAAAGACGTGTGCATTTTTAAGATTAATTATTTATTTCATCATTAACCTTTCTAAATTTTTTCTACCATAATTTTTGCTAGACACGTCCAAATATTTTGATTATTTCTCGTACTAAAATTATATATCAAGGATACAACATATCTAAAATTTAGTTCAATTCTTACACCACAATTTATAGTGAATTTTCAAAGTCTATCATATTCCCTTATAAAGGCAAGCTAACCCTTCTTTATTCATTTGTATGTATCTCATTATTTGAACACCCAATTGAAAATTCATTTTACATAAAATTTCCACACAATTATTGGAAAATTTCTTATGTATGATAAGCTTAATTTTGCCTCTAAGATTCCCAATCTAGCCAATCAATCTCAGACTACCAAATGCTAAGACAACCTGAGCAGTATGTATTTAGGTATCTATTTACTATACAAATAATATTATTTTGACTTGAAATTCTTAGGTGAACTAGGTAACATGTATATAGATCTAAATACCAAATTTTGTAAAACAAAAAAAATTATTTACCCATTCAATTAAATTAATTATAGTAGCCTATTTAGTTGTAATCTAGAATGTTCCATTTTCTTGCAGCTTGTATTATTCATTCAATTTAACATACTAAACTTACTCCAAATGACTTGAAATTTTTATGATATATAGAAGACATAAATATACAAATTTTATTTTTTATACTATTGTTGGTTCCTTCTTTAAGCTTTTGGAATAATAGATACGAATTTCTATTCCTTATGCTTCTTTGAAATCCTAATCACCTTTACCTTCTTTCCAAGTTTGACTTCAAGTCAAGTAGTGGTTCTAAGTTAAATTCAATCTTGAACACTCCAAACTATACTCAATTAAAATTAAAGAATCAACATCCTCTCCTATCAAAACACTAACAACTACTCAATGAAAACAACATGTATTCTCATTAAGCAACTATGAAGTAATAATTTTTATGTTCTTATCCTGATATGGCTTCTCCTTTATATGACCTTGAGATGGCTAGCCACCTTCTCCCAAAACTAAAGTCTTTTTCTTTCTTTTTCTTTTACTCATGAGACAAAGATGATGAAGAGGGTCTTATAAGGAAAATGAAAAGAATGGAGGAAATTTATAGAAATTTCTAGATTTTTCTTTACAAGTCAAAATAAGAAGTTTGTCAAAATTTCATTGGACCATTTTTCCATTCTTGGTTGGCCATATTGGTGACGTTTATCACCAATCTATTATTATTATTATTATTTTAACTTGTCTTGTGTACAGGTTTGTCACTCTCTAATTTATTTTCCTTCTTTTTCCATTCTTCTTTCATCCTTTTAGTATTTTTAGCTACTATTTAAGCCTTTTCCTTCATTTACCTAAATCTTAATACTTTTATTGCATTCTAATTTATTTCCTATTGTCTTTGTCATTACTTACCGTTTAATAATCTCATCATATGCATGTACATTATTTGCATTAACTTGTAATTTAACCTCAATTAAGAACAATTTAAATAATTTAATTAAAGTTAAAATCTTGAGGGTTTCCTATTCTCCAACTCATCCTAAATTCAAATGCATGCTAATGGATTCAGTTCTTTTATCCAATTCAACCATTAAGCACATCTCACACCACTACACTCATCACCTACACTAATTTTTTCCATACTCAATTACCATAATTTTAGGGCATTCTTAGACCCTTGGATATCAAATTTACTCTATCATTCTCCTAAAAATCTCTTAACTTAATCACAAAAAATTCTCACACATACCTACTATATAGATTTTAACATACTCAATTGTCTCTAACTTTGGTACGCAACATAGTGTCCATCTTATATATTTCTTATATTCTTGTCATATAACTAGTATGAGGTCAGGGTATTACAATTGATCCAAAATGCCTAGCAATGTCTAATTATCGTAGTCATAATGAGCTATTTGCTTCTTGCAAGAATGTTCCTAAGAAACCCTTTATTCCATTAAAACGGTCTCTTGTTTCTATTATTCAAAACTCCCTGGCAACTAATACTCATTCTATTACGTATGACATGGTGGATATATTTATGTGAAGGTTAATCAAGCTTTCTATGAAGCCTAAATTACTCTATGTAATACAACTTTATTTGCTTACATCACCCTCTCTAAATGGGACACCCTATGGAAACTCGGATCATTAAAAGGGAAACTTACTAGAATATGGAACCTTGATCGTCAATGGCATTTTATTTCTCTAGGAAGATTTGTTATTAGGTTATGTTGAACAATCTAGAGGATTTAAATTAAAGTTTGGGGAAGGGGTTCCTTTTCCCTATGTGTTCCTTTTCCCTATGTTCTGGCATTCTTCATCTACAACCCTAAATACTATATTTTAACCCTGAAGAGAAGAAATCCACTACCATACAAGTCTGGGTATGTTTCTATTACTTGCCATAGGAATACTGGCATTCACAAATCATTTCAAGTGAACCCCTATTCATATTGATAATATCACATATGATCGATACTATGGCTACTATGCTCATGTTTTGGTCGATTCAGACGTTTCTCAGAAGCTTCCTAAAAATCTCATGATAAAA
This sequence comes from Reutealis trisperma, assembly GCA_947687605.1. Classification (NCBI taxonomy): domain Eukaryota; kingdom Viridiplantae; phylum Streptophyta; class Magnoliopsida; order Malpighiales; family Euphorbiaceae; genus Reutealis; species Reutealis trisperma. The sequence continues at coordinate 31,149 of CANTUT010001312.1, forward strand.
AGAGTGAGTAATAGTTTTTTTTTTTTTTTTATTGATGTTGTATATGAAAACTTTTCCTTTTTTGCTCTATGTGTTACAGTATTGGACATTTGCTAGCTAATAATCAATACAAGTAGGCTCTTAAGAGAAAGAAACCTTTTGTCCATAAGGAATGGATGCCAAAGCAATTATCCACTATCCCTACTACTCATGTTTTCTCTTCATTATACATAGACCTTACTCTCACTCTTGTTGCTGGCCCTGCTTAATTGTGTATTAGTGGACACTCTGCTATGACTTGTGCTTATATTGACAAGTAATCCAAGCTTGCCAATTGTGATCCTATTAACAAAATAAAATGGCAAGATAGCATAGCCACTAAATAACTTACTGTCAAGGACATTCAGGAGGATCTTGCTCTAAAAGTGTGTTTGACATGTATAGTGGATGATTCTAATGTTGTTCCTCTTATCAATTCCACATTGAAAAATGCACAAAACTATCCCCAATCCCTTCCACTATATATTCAGAAAATATACATGAGATTGATCAAGTCTCATGATTAGAATCATCGAACCTCTCCTAGCTAGGGTCCGAATAATATACCCTATACATGTGTATCGTGAGCTCACAGTCTGATGTATTACCCACATCAATGAGAAATTTCTATTTTAAGATTTACTATTCTTATAAAAAGAATTTTAATAACAATTAATTCAATTCACATCTTTGATGTCTCATTGTTTCATATAAATAGATCTTGATAATATTGTATTATTTTCTTCATCAATAATCACATGATTATGTATCTTTGTATGATAATATGAATTTATCATTTATCAAATTCTATAATAATTTGATAAATGATAAACCTCCCTAAGCACAGAACTAGCCTAGTCTATGGATGATGAGGATGCATCCTCATAGGGCTTTCCAAAATCTTCTGATTTTGATATGGACCTACCTTCAGCTACTTCTTAGGCTGATTTGGTAAAGCTAGCTGACTCTACTAATCGGCAAACAGTGAGGAGAAAATATACTAAGTCAATAGACATGTATAAGTTTACACTATCCAAACGAGCGTTGAAAGCTCCTATCATATTGAATTTATGAAGCTTCTATTTTGGAATTGTCATAGTGTGAATCCTCAATTTTGTATCCTCCTGATAAGCCACAACTTGATACATGCTAAGTTTAATATACTGCACAGAACTGATATAACAGTCCTACTGGCCAGTTAGCTGCCCTCGAAAAAAAGTACAACTTGGCTTGTGGTGCTGCAAGAGCAACCTACAACTGCGGCAAGTGGTGCCTGCGGTACTGCAAGCTGCCCCTATGGAACAACAAGGGCACCCTGCGGCAGTGACATCCAGATTCACAATCTCACATTGAAAAATACATAAAACTGTCTCCAACAGTTTTCTTTTAGTGTCGCTTTGCTCTGTGCTCTTTGCTTCGCAAAGGATCAAGGTTTTCTTCCATTTGAGGTCCAAAGTTCTGCCTCAAGTTGAGAGAAGGTGGAATTACGATCTGAAAAGCAACTCCTCCCGTTCGTTCCTAAGTCGCACCATTGCAATGTAAGTTTCTCACCCCTTTTTCCTTTTATTTTATTTATTTTATTTATTTGCTTTATTTTTGTTTTCCTTTAGTTGTTTGCTTTATTTTTGTTATTTTTCTCCTTGGGATTTGTGTTCTAAGGCTCCTTGCCTAATTTTTGATTCGCTAAAGTAATTAATTAGAATATGACTTAATTAACTTTATTTAGTAATTAACTAAAATTGGTTAATTAATAAATTCAACCTTCTTTAAATCCATCAATCAAAAAATGATAAGAGGCTAGACTAAAAAATCCTTTACAAGAAAGAAAAACTACATGACTTCTGATTTCTATTTAAAAGAAATATGTAAGCATGCTCGATTAATCTAGTATCGAATCCAACTAAAATAAACAACTCTTTCCACCTATCACCTTCTTCATTTAATTAGGATTTCTCATTATTGTTTGTATATTTTCCTTTCAATATTTTATTTTTAAAAAATATGTGACTTTTCTAATACCCATAAAGGTTAAAGGAAGTATCCCCTATTTTAGTTTTTTTATTGTAAATTTAATATTCTCCTTTTACTTTCTTATTCTCTTTATTATTGTACAGTTGAATGAATAAATGAATGATCATACACATTATAACTATTCATACATTCATAAACTATTCATAAAAATTTTTTTAATGCTATTTCGTATTAAACTTGTTAAACAAATCTTTTTTTTAAATAAACAAAAAATCTAATTCTCAAATCTTCTTTGATAATCGAAAATTAGTGCACCTTTTTTATTGAGATAAAATTAGAGTTATTTAATTTTTTTTTTTTATATTATGGTGTACTAAATATACCCTTAATGTTTAAATTTTAAAACTTGTTTAAACTATGGAATCTATCAAAGGTCCTTGACTAGTGATTGATTAACAATTCAAATCCTAAAATACTCTGATTTCTAACCAGTCACCTGAGCGAGTCCTAAATCACCCTTCATTGGGTGCGCACAATGCTTCGAGTACAGCCGCACCTACAATAGCATCCCAACTATCAGTATATATAAACCTCTAAAACAGATTTGCGCGCGGCTCTTTTTCTTTGTTCAACGAAAATGCTTACTCCTCCCAATCAACAATCTCCAGGTCTTTCCTTTTCACTTCTCTCTCTCTCTCTCTCTTCAATTTAATAAAAACCCCTAATTAAACCCTAATTTTCCGTTTTCAGTCTTAATTTTGTTTAATTTATGTGGTTCTGTTTGGTTGCTGAGAAAATTTTGAGCAAAAGAAGAGAAATTGATCTATGATCTTTTCCAGGAAAGGAGAATACAATGCGTGCAGGTAGAGAAAGTCTGGCTGAAATGTCAATGGAAGCAGTGGACAAAGTTGTGAGACGTGCCAATGGACGTAGATCTTCAGAGACAAAAGGGAATGGCAATGGTAAAGTTACATGGAATGATTTGGATAATTCCATGGAAGTTGATGTTGGTGAAGAAGAAACTGATGATATAGATTGGGAAGATGGTTCTACTCCAATTGAGGCAACTACAACGGTGACTGTTGAATTTAGTGAGTCTCCTGATTCTGCTAAACGGAGGCCTACACGTCGAGCCACTGCTGACGAAAAGGTAAATTTGCATTTGGGATTATTTGATTGAATGAAAAAGATTACATCTTTTTAGAAAAAATAAAAATATTAGATCTTTTCTTCTCCTGCAGGAATTGGCAGAGCTTGTTCATAAGGTTCACTTACTTTGTTTGCTTGCTAGGGGTAGATTAATTGATAGTGCTTGTGATGATCCTCTTATTCAGGTTAGTTCTTGTTTTCATATTGTGTCACAAAGTGTTCTTCACATTTCAAACTTGCCCTTTTTTTATTAATTTTTTGCTGTATCTTTTACTTCTGTGGTCCCTTTAGCCAATAATTTTACATCATCTTTCTGCTCCTGGCTGAGATTTTGTGTCTAATACTTGCCATGATAAGATTGCTTTTGGATTTGGAATTTGAAATCCAAGAATTTGAATTTTAGGTCTTATGCCAAATCCTAGAGATAAATTGGATTTTTTTTTTTTCTCATTATCTTATGATGATAAAATGTGTATCTTCATGTAATACAAAATGATATTGAGATAGGCAATTTTAAATTAAACCTTGTGAATTATCCAAATTTAAAAAAAAAAAAAAAAAAAAAAAAAAAAAAAAAAAAGAGGGTCTCAAATTTGACAGGAGATGATTTAGTATTTCTTCGTTCAATCCTATCTGATCAGAAAGGTCTTTTTTTTTTTTTCTTTTTATCAATCAATTAAATTGACTTCTAGATTTCAGTGTGTTCCAAGAAAAATTGAACTTGTAGAGGACAAGAAAAGAAATTCTTCAACCCAATATTAGATAACTTATCTGAAATTACAACTTTTTTGGTCCTTCAAAGTCATTCTCAAACATTTTTTATATTATTAAATACTTAATAATAGAGGTAAACAGCCATATAAATTTATGGTAATTTTCCTTTTGAAAGGCAAGAGAAGTGTGGATCCCATGCTAGTTTACATATTCATGACAATAATTTTTGGTTGAAAGAATGAGAAACTATATTCGATTCACAATAGTAATAAATTTCCAATCTCACAAGCATTAAAAATTTCCAAACCCTATATATGATTATAACAATCAGTAGCAATAGTAGTCATGATAACTTCAGATAAAAGTTTACAACCATTTGTATATGTTTATCAACTTCTGCCACAAATAATGTCACAGCTTGTTGATGGCCTTACTTGTGTGCTCGATCCTGTATCATGACTGATTATAAATATTTGGGATGTCTATTAGTAAGTCTTTTTTTTTTTTTTCTCCTTGTCCTCTCTTTCTATATGTAGCAGGTTATGTTTGACACATTCCAAATGTCCTCTCTCTCTCTCTCAATTTTCCTTCATTTCTTATTATAGTGAAATAAGCAGAAAAAGTTTGATAATACTTTCTTACGCCTAGAAAAAATTATTGACGATGGCAGGCTTCTTTACTCTCTCTACTACCCGCACATTTGTTGAAGATATCAGGGGTCTCAAAACTTAGTGCTAATTCTTTATCTCCCGTAGTCAATTGGGTATGGTTAATATTCTTGCATTGACAAACTTTCTTGGGCATCATTAGCCCTTTTTTATTTATAAAACTTGTGTACACTTGCAGTTTCATAATAATTTTCATGTTGGAAGCTCTCTCAGTGAAAAGAGATCATTTCAGTCAGCTTTGGCCTTTGCACTTGAAACTCATGAAGGGACTTCAGAAGAGGTAGTATACTGATATCTTATACTGAAATCTGCTTCAAGGTTGTGGAATTTTCTCTCTATTACATTTGATTAAAGCTGCTTTTTCTTTTTTCTCTTAAACATAAAAATGCATTTAGCAAAATGGTTGATCTAAAATTACTGTTGTGTGTAATGTCCAAACCATGGTTTGAAATAGACATATTGACCGTTGTGTATTGGATTTTTGTCATACTGGTACAGTATTCCCTGTTATGATACAGGTGATTAGAAATCACATATTTTAAACAAATTTTGTAATAAATGATTTTTTTTTATCATATATTTCTCAATATAAAGTATTAGATATACAAGATTATAATGATGTTTGATTGAAATATTTGCTTAATATTTATTTGAGTCATTTGCAAAGTTTGGAAAAATTATTCACAATAGTGACAATTGATTTAGTCCAATACAATCAGAATCTGTTGCATGGTTTTTGATTCTGAAACCGTTTCCTAAATCATTATATAAAACCCTGGTTCAAACCTGAAAGTTTATTGGATTTATTAATTTAATCGGAACAAAGGTTACTCTTACTTCAATTCTTCATTTTTATCCTAAGATATCACTGTTGGATAAGATACTTGCACATGGGTATATGTTACTTTGGCACTTAATTCAATCTTGATAGAAAAATTTATGAAAATTTATTCCAACCAGGAGGGGGTGGAGTTATGTTTCTGTTCGAGAGAGAGAGATAGATCCAATAGGCTCTAATGTGGTAGATGGTTCCCAGAATGCTCCATCTGCTTTGTTTGAACTCATAATCAATGTGACAACTTGTAAAGATACCAATGCTTTTACCTAATGCTAATAGGCCTGCTGAAGTAAAATCTGGTCTCTTTAAAGAAAAGCTTATCTTAAATGGTGAGACACTGAAGCAACATAGTTTGAGTTTTGATTGCAATTTGTCATGACAGCTTCTCCAGGTTATGCTAGATTTGCATCTATGCTGGGTTTATTTTAGTTAGTTTTCTACATTGTTTATTGTCATTATGCATGTAATCAGATCTGGTACATATGAATTATTCCTCTATTGATCCTTGGCTAGTTTCTATGGTTATCATTGTCCACATCATGTTACCATCTGAGACAATTTTTATGCATAATAATCAGAGAGAATTGCAATTTAGGTGTGTGGTTTTTTCAAGAGTGGGATCAAAGAGATATGATATGAGTATATTAGTCACTGTCCTAATGGGGGGAAATTAAAGGGTCATTCTTTTCTTTGCAGATTGCAGCATTGTCTGTGGCACTATTCAGAGCTTTGAAGCTTACCACTCGGTACAGTTTTATAATAGCGCTATTGTTATATTATGATTGCTGGTATATTGTATTTTTGTTATCATTAGTACTAGTTTGCACACGACAAAGTTCCAGATTTGTGGGTCAAATTTTAGCCACTAGGATCTGAGATTTCAAAATTGTTACTGATTTTTTTATTTGTTTCTGATATCATTACTTATCTGCCTTGGAAAATTCTTGTATGATAATTTAAATTGGAGTAAGAAATGCTGGTATCCTTCATGTCAACACAGAAATTAATGCATAAAAACCCTCTATCAGCTTCATGATTCTACGTCCAATTTATGTCTATCAAAAGGAAGTCATTTTTTATCGAAATTTAGAGATCACTATGTAAACGTGGTAACCATATGAGGAGTAATATGTAAACGTGGTAACCATATGAGAAGTTTTGACTTGTATACCATGACACAAGTAAATAAAATAAATGAGGTGTTTTTTAACAATATTGTTGACTTGGCAAGCACTTTGCTAGTAGTTGGAAATATTTTTAGTGGTCTTATATTCTCTTGCTTAACGCCTTTAAGAGCTGGATGAGCAGCTGCATTTTTTTTTTTTTTAACATTCAAGTATAGGGAATGAAAGCAATGTATTTCATTAATTTTTCCAAGAGTTATGCAGCATGTTTTTAATCTATATAAAGTATGCCCTGGGACCTGAGAGGTCTCCTTCATTTTATTCCTTGCTGGAGTTAGGCTCTTTTCTTCCTTATTCTCTTTGTAGTTCAGAAGTCTTTACGTGTCTGAGTTACTGCATTTCTTTTTAATGGATCATCCTGTGGGCTTGTGGGCTCAGACAGGTCTACTCCTTTGTTGGGGCGGCAGTCTTTAAACTTTAGAGTGGAGATTGTTTTTCTGTGGCTAGGCATTTAAATTTCAGGTTTATATATAAAAGTTATTCAAATGGACTCAAAATAATTATTAATTAATGTACCTAAAAAGAGTAATATTATTTGTGTTTGAGATAAATGGACTCATGTCCTGCCTTATTATATTTCTTTTAATAATTTTCTAGGTGTGTGTCCAAAATTACCACTCCTTTTGCGCACAAATTACCAAATATCTACTATTGTATATCTTAAATTTTTTCTCCAAAACTGTCATTTTATATCCATCTTGAGCTTAGAATGTTTTTGGCCATGGTTCTTCACTCCACTTCATTTTTATGAAGGTATTAAGTCAGAAAAAGATTGTGTCAGAAATTCTGCTATCCTGATATATGTCCTCTAAAAGTTTTAAATCGTTGTATTGTGTTGTGCAGAACTATCATTCAGTTTGTTTTATGTTGAGGTGGATATTTAAGAACCTATATTCTTGGTTTACTTGTTTTCAGGTTTGTTTCCATTCTAGATGTTGCCTCCATAAAACCTGATGTTGACAGATGTGAATCCTCAAGTCAAGATACAAGCAGAGTGCACAGGGGGATATTTAATACTTCAACATTAATGGTAGATAGATCAAAACAGGTTTCTGTGTCTCCTGTTAAATCATCCTCATGCAATGAGAAAAATAATATCTGTGAAACTTCTTCAAAAGTTTCCTGCAAAAGTAAAGGTAGCAACCCAAGGAGCAATAAAACTGATTCTAAAGATCCTCTTGCTGCAGTCAGATTGGACCATCAAGTGACAGATTCATTTACATGTGAGGCACAGGGTAACACCTCTGAATCATGCTTTAGCACAATATCTCAGGGTTCAAAGAGGAAGGGCGATCTTGAGTTTGAGATGCAGTTGCAAATGGCTCTCTCTGCGACAGCAGTAAATCCTCAAGGGAGAATGAGACCAGATGTGAGCAGCTTGGTTGGTGATTCATCAAATATCTCTTCTCCAGCTAAAAGAATTAAAACCGTTGCAAGTGAAGAATCCACATCCCACGGAATCTCAACTGCACTTGGATCAAGAAAAGTAGGATCTCCTCTGTATTGGGCAGAAGTATACTGTAGGGGAGAAAACTTGACAGGAAAGTGGGTACATGTAGATGCTGTAAATGCAATTATAGATGGAGAACAGAAGGTTGAAGCTGCAGCTGCTGCATGTAAAACCTCTTTGAGATATGTGGTTGCTTTTGCTGGGCATGGTGCTAAAGATGTGACCCGCAGGTTTTACATTCTTTGATTTCTCAATTGTTCTATACATTTGTAATTCTGATGCAAAAAATCACATTTCTAATTTATTTGAACATGAGAACTACTGCAACTGTTACCCAATCCTATCCTTTGGCATTTGAGCTAAAGTTCCCAAGGTTATCCTTTTTCTAGTTTCAGTGGATTGCTGATAAACACACTTTATCTGCTTTGTTGAAATATTGCACTTGAAATTTTCTTCTGTTTGTGGTGCTAATGATGCAGGGAGCCTTGATTCCTTGAGACAAGGGCCTTTCTTGGAAGAAGAATGAATAACCGGAAAATAACAAAAGAGATTTGCCTTCATTTTTTCTTTTAATGATTGTCTCAGGGAAATTTTTCTCAATCTTCTAGGTACCAAAGGACAGTAAAAATGCGTAGATTATATAGATATAAATTCTAATTTTCTCCTGATTATGCATTTGTTCTTCCTTTTTCCCTTCTTTCTTTTCCCTTAAGAAAAACATAGTTGCATATTGTCTTTGAAATTCCGTTCATAAATACTATTTGTTATGTTAGCTTAAAAGGTGCTGAAACCATTAGTTCAACTTGATACCTCTCTCTCTCTCTCTCTCTCTCTCTCTCTCTATATATATATATATATATATATATATATATATATGTATATATGTATAGCTAATATTGTCATAATGCAGGTACTGTATGAAGTGGTATAAGATTGCAACCCAACGAATTAACTCATTTTGGTGGGATGCAGTGTTAGCTCCATTGAGGGTGTTGGAGTCGGGTGCAACTGGAGGTATGGTCAATTTGGAAAAACACCATGTTGATGCCTCAAAAAAAGAAAATTAAAATTAAAAAGCTTCAAGTATGTCTGGTTATCTAATACTGGATAATTTTCTAATCCATGTCAACTTGTCTGGCAAGTCAGGCTCATTGGAATCTGAAGTACCTGAGTGGAAGAAGATTGATTTAGAACCTTCTGGGAGGAATGCTTTTATGGCTACTAGAAACTCTCTTGAGGATATGGAGTTGGAAACTAGGGCCTTAACTGAGCCTCTCCCCACTAATCAGCAGGTATGATGATCAACGTGAAGATTAACATGATCTCTAGGCTGCTCCACAAATTTTATAGAACTTTCCATTTTCTATATGCAGGCCTATAAAAATCATCAGCTATATGCTATTGAAAGATGGCTTACAAAGTATCAGATACTTCACCCAAAGGGTCCTGTTCTGGGTTTTTGTTCTGGGCATCCAGTTTACCCTCGTGCTTGTGTGCAAACACTCAGAACAAAGGAAAGATGGTTGCGTGAAGGGCTTCAGGTTAAAGCCCAGGAACTTCCAGCAAAGGTTCGGCCTGGCTGATATTTAATTGACGGTTTAGGTTTATTCTTTTATTTGGTAGTTGATTTTTCTGTAGTAATTTGTTTATAGAAATAGTTTATTTGCTACAGGTGTTGGAGCAATCTGGAAAGCTTAAGAAAGTAAAATCTTCCGAAGATGATGATTATGGTGATGCTGATTCCAAAGGAACTATTGAACTATATGGAAAGTGGCAACTAGAACCTTTGCAGCTGCCCCCTGCTGTAAATGGAATTGTTCCAAAGGTGAATTCCCATCATGTTTCTCTAGATACATTTTGTTATTAAACTTTCACATTGCTAGGATAACACAGTTAAATTTAGCCATGCTTCTTTTATCTTTTCCTTCTTTTACTTTTTCTCTACATTTTAATAGTTATCTCTTTTGCTGTATCCTGAGCAGCCAAGAGTTATTTCCCCTTGCCTTTTTCCCTGAAATTCACACATTAATGTGTATGCCCTCATGAGATTATTTATATCAGATATATCCTGTATTACTTTTTTTTTTGGCAAAAAAATAAAAAAAAAAAAAAAAAAAAAAGACATCCTGTATTACTCATTAAGGCTTTTCCATTCCTTGGTTATATATACATATTTTTATGTGTTTGATTAAAATGAAAATTTTTTTATGGAAATTTAAAATGGTTGCTATTCCTTTATTTCTGAAAGATAATTACTTGAATAGCACTGTAAGATTGAAAAACAGTTTACAAATAATTGGATTGCTTCAACCATACTAGCAAATTAACACTATTAATCAAGTAAGACCATAATAATTAATGGTATTATGGAGCCTGTATAAAGTGCGCATGTTAGGAATTAAACAATTTTTTGTTTTTAATGTATAGAAGTGTTTGACATCTTAAGCGATATTTATGTATAAAAATAATGTTATTGTTGTTTTGTGTAAAAGAATTTTTATGTGGATGTACATGAAATTCAATGTCCAATGGCTTGCAAGATTTTGTTATTTGATAACTTTTATTTAGGTTGTCTGATAATGACTTGTTGTTTACCTGTGTGCTGCGCCTTTTTGGAACCATTTGAAAATTCAATATGCACTTTCAGAACTAATTTATTTAACAAACAATATTGAGACTCGTTTGATTATGTGTTTATTTAATTCAAATGACAATATATTATCACGAACTGATTAATCTGAATTGGATGTTAGAATGAGCGCAGTCAAGTTGATGTGTGGTCTGAGAAGTGCCTGCCACCAGGGACTGTGCACTTGAGACTGCCAAGGGTATTTCATGTTGCCAAGAGACTGGAAATTGATTATGCACCAGCCATGGTTGGTTTTGAATTCAAAAATGGTCGATCTGTTCCTGTCTTTGAGGGTATTGTAGTGTGCACTGAATTCAAGGATGCAATTTTAGAGGTAAATATAAACTATTATTATTTTAGTACTTGTGGATGATTTGGCATTCTTGACCAAAGAAGCATTAAATTGAATCAGTTTATTGCTCCTTTAATGGATTCTTTTGCACTTTACCATTTACAATTTCTACTCCTTCAAATGTATACCTCCTTACATCAAGCTGAATTAGGAAAATGAGAAATGAGTCAATGGTGTGTAAAATTGTTCAATGGTAAATGTTTCGTGAATTGCTTTTCTGTTTTTATGATTTTAATTATAGTTCATGGAGCAACATACAACTCGTTATGTGTTTGTTTTTGTCTTTATTTCCTAATTAATACTGCAAAAAGTTGTTGAACTGAAAATTTACGATTTATTTGTTTTCCAGGCATATGATGAAGAAGAAGAGAGAAGAGAAGCCATGGAGAGGAAAAGAAATGAAGCACAAGCTCTTTCTAGATGGTATCAACTTCTTTCATCAATCATAACTCGACAAAGGTTAAACAACTGTTATGGGAACGATTCATCATTGCAAATGCCAAGCAACATCCGAGATATAAATACCAAAGCAGACAAATATGTTAGTAGTCAAACTGATAATCAATCTCAGGGACGTCAGAAACAAGACATGAGGAATCCCATATCAGATGCTCCATCAACAGTTCTAACTGAAGATCATGAACATGTATTTTTGGCAGAAGACCAGAGTTTTGATGAGGAGAGTTCAGTGAGGACAAAGCGGTGTCACTGTGGATTTTCTGTCCAAGTAGAGGAATTATAGCATATGTTTCTTGGAGAAACCAGGTTCCAGATCAGGTATTTTAATTTTATAGGAAGTGGAGCTTTTAATATTTTTATTGGAGAGAAGAAAGGCTTCAATCTGGTCAGTAATGTTCATATAACCTTCTTTATCTCTTATTATCATCTGAAGGATTCGTCTCTCAATCAGATAAAATGCAGCATCCTTGTTTTGTTTTTTAATATTTTGGGGGCGGTGGGGGGGTGTGGGGAAGGGAATAGGAAAGTAATGTATATATCATTAAGACTTGATGGTATTAATATCCGGATACTGTTTGTATGTTATCTTCTAGGAAAATGCTGACAGGTCAGTACGGAGTTATCGAGAACTGAGTTCATGCTGCCAGTTTTAGGGAAAAGGAAACTCTGCAATTTGTTGTTGTTGAATTTGTGAATATGTAATATACTCTTTGCTTATTGTATTGAATGACTTTTGTGGGGAAAAATTAATGAAATTTATATTATATTAAAATTAATAAAAAAATATTTTAACAGTTAAAAGCAAAGCACTTTAAAGTTTTGAGATAATAAGGGAATCAAATTGAAGGCAATGTAAGAAAATCAAAGGTTATGATTAAAGAATAAAGATAATCCAATCAAAATGAAAATTGGGATAGAAATAATATAAAATTAAAAAGAGAGAGAGAGATTTCAAGTTAGGTATAAAAGTAAGAATGCATCTTTGTCTAAACTGGGTTTCTTTGAATTTCTTTAATGAAATAAAATGGTTATGGTTGTGATGGTCTTGATATTGTGGTTGCTTAGATCTCTCATGTCTTAAGGCTTCTAATATTTCTTTATTGCTATGAGTCATGATATATCATGTTTAGGCTTTTATTCAATAGCTTGTATCTTTTGGGGGTGGTGATGGTTATTTAGTACAATGGTATTGGATGAGCATGGGTCAGGTCAGGCTTGGATTGATTTTACAACAATAAAACTTCACTTTTATATACTCCATCGGTTTCAAGTCAAGTAAGGTATTCCTTGTTTCTTATTTTTTCGTATTCTTTATTTTCTCGAAAAGAAAATATTTTTACACTTTTTTTTTTCATTTCTATTTTAATATTAAAAAAAAAAAAAAAAAGAAGCTCATCTGATATCTAAAGTGCTTTTCGATTAATGCAAGGAGAAGGAATTGGTGCAATAGTACACAACATTTTCATTTATTTGTGCAGAGAGATTATTTTCACACTTCAAATCCGTAACTCAAAAGTCAGCAAAATAATAACTTTACCTATTTCTATTTCAAATATATATTTATACTTCTTTATGTGTTAAATTTTAACCCATTCATACTACACAAATAAAATTAAAAAAATTATAATAAAAATATATAATATATTATTAGATCATATTCTCTTATTTCCTGAACTACACTTAATCTAAACTCAATTTTTTTTTCTTTGCCCAAAGAAAAAGTTGCTGTCATTAAATTAAAGGCATGAAATCCAAATAGTACAATATACATTAACTTATAGGAAAACAGTCAAGGTCTGAATAAATATATATTCTAAATTAGATTTTAAACACTAGACTTTAAGCCCAAAAAATAACTGAGACACTGAGGCTTTAAATACACATAAAAATTACTACTTGACTCTTTAAAGATGCCCTCCTCGGAGAAAGTCTCCATCCATATGCCTTGCACCACCTGCAACGGCTGTGGCCCACAAAGAAGCAGAATCACTGTACAACAGGGAGAGCTTATGATTGGAACTTCACATAGGAGCTTAATTTGTTGTATAAAGGACGACAAACCCATTAATGGAACAAAAATTACATAAAACGCCTAAGCTCAGTCGAGTTGAAACTCGTCGATCTAAAGAAATTACTCTATGATAGGCAATCAAAATCAACAAGAGTCGCCCAAATCTAAACTAAAGAATTCCAACGCCGACATCAAACTCTTTCCCCTCCCTCCAACCTTGATTCCTAAGCAAAACCTTTGAGAAGTGAAGCTTGTGGGAGGGACGGACAAAGTTGCAGTCTTTCACAACGACAACACTGTCGAGGAGCCCAATCTAAATATGAAGAAGCCTAAAACCATATAAAAATAATGAAAAAAAAAAAACTCAACCAAGCGGTTGTTATTGTAGATCCACTAAAAGATATATACAAACAAAGGAAAAATGAAAAGAAAGGGTATCCCTTTCGATGGCAAAAGCCACCTAAGAGTTTGCCTAGAAAAAACTGAACTAAGGGACAAAAGGGTAAAGAAAGGAGGAGAAAATTATTAATAGGTGTGATCCTTAATCTAAATGCAATTCAAATTCAAAATTTATACCACATCAATTCAGTATGAATTAGATCATACTCATCTCGTTAATGTTAAGTAGCGCATTAGTGTGCTCATTCCAATAATACAAATTAATTTTTTTTTTTTTTTTTAAAAAAAGATAACTTTTTTTAAGTTAAAATATTAAGCTATTGTCGTTCAGTTTCTAAAATTTAACTTAATTTATAAGTTAGCACCTTTATTTTTGAAAATCAAATTAATAAATTCTCAACATTTCATTCTGTCAATTATTTAATTGCCCTTCTTTTAAATTTTTTTGCGAATCAAAGATAAGTAAATGATTATTTAAAATGGGTGTATACTCTCAAATAATTGTCTGATTGATCGATCAAAAGATGGTAGTATATTATGTCTCCCTTTACTCTAATTAGGGCAATTCCTATTTTTCCTTTTCTTCCCAAGCAACCTCAATATCGACGAAATCCTTCAGTAATCTATCCCTGCAGGTAGCAGTTAAAGGCATTAGTTAGGCCTCTTGCAGCTGTTCTAATTCAATTAGTCCACCCTAATATTTGAAGGGTAAGAAGAAATCAATTTTTTATAATTTAAAGTGAATTACTAATTCATCCCTATAGTTAGATATAAATTACCAATAAAATTATTTTTTTAATAAATACGAGGAATTAAATAATAATAAACCATTTAAATTAACAGAAAATTTAACAAAAAAAAATTAAATAGTTAACAAAATAAAGAGATGTTCTAAATGTTTTCTCTTTTTTGTTTTATCTTATTCCTTTTTGATTTTCATGATAGCATATAAGTTAAATTTATAAATAATATATATTTATAAAATTTAATACAGTTTATTTGTTATCAAAATAACGTAAAAGATAATAAAAAATAATAAAAAAATATTTAATACTTCTCGCATAATAAAATATTAAAAGCCCATTAATTCAATTTTTAAAATGGAGAAGTTGATTGGTGACTTAAGTTAGATCAACGGACTAAATAACAATCAATGCTGAAAAGTATTTCCTTTCTTTAAAAAAGAAAAAAGTGAAATATTTTCCCTCGGAAGTCCTCCTCATTTTGGCGCCATGAAAAGTTTGAAACTCCGTTAATAATACTTTCATGGATGTTGACGGAAATTATTATGTCACCTTTTTTCAAGTGAACTTCCATTGTCAATCATCAATCTTGGCTTGACCGTCACAAAAGAATTAAATTAAATTACATTTTAATCCCTAGAATTTATAATCAACTTTAAACTAAATCACATTATTCAAAATTATAATTTCATTGTTTTTTTTTTTAATTCTAATGACAAAAAATTACACTTGCACATATTTTACATTGTTATATGTTAATATTTACAATTAAGAAAATAAACAATTAAAAAGTTATGTCTATCCAATTAAATATTAGCAGAAAATTTATTATTTTAAAAAATAAAAAGTATTCACAAGACAAACACTTTCAATTTCCCAAAAAATAAAATAAAATACTATATATATGGAAAAAGTTGGATTATAAAAGCTATGAAAGTTGATACAATGATTTGTTAATATTAGTTTTAATTTTTATTAAAAAAATTTAAAAATCAAAGCCTGTATGCTAATATTATTGAATACTTTTTCTTTTTTACAATGTATTTGAACACAAATTTTATTTTTCAATTTTATTTAGAAAAATTTTTCGGAAAATTAATTTTATTTTCTATAAGTGAACAAATTTTATAATTCTAAAGACGATTTCAGTAAAGTCCAGTAATACTAATATTCAATAAGTTTTAAAAGCATTTTGTTATATAATAACCTTTTTTGTACTTTTAAAATTAATTATTAATTATTTTTTAACATACAAAAGACAACCCCATAGTCAGTGTAATAGTCAAATGACTAATATTTAATTATTATAAATAAAATGAAAGATTAACTAGAGTGAGCTGTCATTTTAATAAAATAATGGAGAAACTTTGAAAAAACAATATTCTATGGACGATTATGAAAAAATGCTAAATTACTGGTATATATTTGAATGGGATAAATATTTTTATTTTGAAGAATTTTAGAAGATCTGAATGCTACTATTAATAATGAAAACAATTGCTAAATGTAATTGAAAATTTTTGAATTTGATTTGAAAAATAATTTCTCTATTTTTTAATTTTTAATTTTTAATTTTTTTTTAATATTGGATATGAAATTTCCAAATTGTGTGGTTTTAATATAGATGGTTCAAAAATGATTTATATTTTGAGTTTCTATTACTTTAATATTTGAAAAATATTATAAATATATTGAAATTATAGTTATTTTATATATTTTTGAATTAATTATATGAGTTTAATTTGGAAGTCTTGAGATTATTGATGGAAAGAGAAAATATTATTTTTTTTAAAGTAATGAAAAATATTGATTGATTGGATTAAAAACAAAAAGTTATTATTAATAATGAGGTATTTAATAATTATTTTGAAATTATAATCAATTTTTTTAGTGAATCTAAGGGAAAAAAAAGAGATAATAATGATATGTTGGTGTATGGTGTATAAAATAATTAAATAAAACATATGAAAAAGTAATTGTTGATGAAAATGAAAATTTATAAAATTCTTTTATTTTTAACATTAATTCTTTTATTTTTAATATTAATTCTTTTATTGAATTCTCCAACCTCGATAACCATCTTTTGAGATTGGTGTTCCTATAATTATATAAACTGTTAACATGTTCATAAAAGATTATATTTTAAAAAGAATAAAGATGAATATTTTTTTTAAATTAATAAGAGTAGGATAATCAAGTTAAATGATAAAATAAGGAGAAGAAGTGATAGAAACCATTTGAGAAGTGTAAATTCTCATATAATTATTGTATTTCCTTAATATATTCTATTCTTCCATAAATTTTTTATTGATTTGCAGAAATTAGAGTTCAATTCCGTAATTTTACAATCCACTTAAATACCATTAAATTAAAGTTGACTAGTAAATAAAAATTCTCAAAAGTAGTCAATAATTCCAAAATATATATATATATATATATATATATATATATATATATATATATATATATATATATATATATATATATATATATATATATATTTTCTTGGGTGAGTTGGCCATGCTTGATTTTACTTTTTCCTTTTTCTTTTTTAATCTTCAAACCAAGAAATTACCTGATTTACAAACAGGATTTCCTGTTTTGGTTGATTTAATTTCGATTTTTGAAAAGTGTAATATGAATTGTATATCTTTCGAAAACAATTTCGTATTTAGAAGTGTAATCCAGTCAAATAATATTCGAGCTTGATTTAATTGAAAAAGGTATAATTATAAATTTAGTATTTGAACTTTTGATTTTTTCTATTTTAGTATTTGGATAAAAAAATTTTGCACTCAAAGTATTTGAATGGTGCAAAATTTATATCAATATAATGTTTTATTTTGATTTGGTTTTGTCTAAGTGTTGATTAGGTTTGGTGGACTTGATTTCTTACCAATAAATACCGCCACATCAAATTTTCACTAATCGCTTAAAGAAAAAGATCAAATTAATCTCTTCTTTTCCAATTCTTTCTCATATTTCAAGTTTTTTCTTTTATTCTCTCCTAGTTTCTCCCCTTACCGTTACCTTTTATTTTCTTGTTCTTCACAGTCTCGACTTTGGTTGTACTGCAACTGGTATTAGGAAACACTTTGCTAGTTTTTAAAGTCATAAAATTGCAAGTTTAGCCAACTTGATTAGAAAATGTATAATTATAAACTTAGCGTCCAAAATTTTTTTTTTTATTTTTCTATTTTAGTATATGAATAAAAATTTTTTGCAATCAAGTGTTTGAACAGAACAAATATCACGCCCCGAACCCGAGAGCACGTGACCGACACTAGGACACGGGAATTGCACGTGACTACCAATGCCCGTTGTAAGTCTAACCCAAAACACACACAACTGAAAGCCCAACTGAAAAGGGCCATAGGCCCAAATAGGTTAAGCAGATCCAAAATAATACCATCAGAAAATAAAAACCCACTGGCTAACAACTCATTTATTCCATATATTCCAGAAGGTAGTAAATTACACAAGTTCTGCTTGACAACATATTACAGTTCTTTAAAATACATAACTGAAATAATACACAAAGCACAATATAAAGTGTAACATTGCGGAGTTCTAGAGTCATAATCACAAATGTACATCTATTACATGTATTCTTAATATCCCATTAATACAAATTACTGCCGAAGGAAAATTGGCACTCTACTCAATTACAATTCTTTCACCGGCTCATTCCCCAACTTGAAAGCAACAAGATGAACAGGAATGAGCGTCCGACTCAGTGAATGATACCAGCTAATATATTAAACTGGTATCCTACAGATATATTTCTAATGCACATGCTATGTACTATGCCACATAAACAGACAAATCATCCAATTAAGCGAGGATGGGGTATGGTCCATAGTACCACACTGATACTCAATACTCAATATGGGGAGCCAATCCCCCTACTCTGGCTTTCTGAATCCAATAATCTGTCTCTTATATCCAAGAGGCCCGGCCGTCACTGGTCTGTACCACGCAGCCCTGACCCGATTGACAGTAGCCTTGGCGATGAGCAAGCCCGTCCAGCAACCATCAGTCATAGCTCATCTTCTGAATCCATCATAATCCAAATTATAGCCATAACAATCCCATAATCCTAGGTGGTATTGTATCCTCCCGACCTCCATCCATCAATCACAACCATAGTATGGCACAGAATACAGAATATCAATTCATCATTCACAGTCAAATGTTACATGCTTATATATGCAGTAGTAGTGCATAATATACATATATATACACACAGCAATGCATATGAAATGGAAACAGGATAATATATCAGTGAGTATCACTCACCTAACTGACGACGCTTTCGACCGGCTTCCCTCAGAAGAGCAGCCTTGGAACCAGGAAGACGCCAGATACCAACACCTCGCAACAGTGAACATTAACATGATAAGAATCACACTTAACCCCAAAACAGACTCGACAACCTAACAAATACTCTAAGAACTACTAAACATAAAATAACTTATATAACGACTGAAATACAAGGGTTTCGGGTTAACTTTCATAAATTGCAAACATATGGACGTCGAGAATCATGCCAGAACGTCGAAACAGAAGTGCTGCACTACTCCACGTGCCGCCGCCGACCTGCCACACGCCACCGCTGCTGGTGGCGGATCTGGAGAAACTCCCCACCAGCAGGTTTATATCCACTCCAGGAGCACAAAACGATCACCACTCGCTGGCACTCGCCGTCCAGCCACCGGAAAACGGCTCCAAAGTTTCAGGTTGCGTTTTTTGATCTCCTCCTCCAGTGGTCCTCAGGGGCAAGGTAGGTACCAAAATAAAGTTCTCATCCTCAGGAGTAGAACGGCACCAAGATCGTTGGATTCCGCTGCCGGAATCGGCCGAAAAATCGAGTTGAAGTTGCGGCGTCGATGGTCCTTCTCTCCTCGCGTACGCCGCCGATCATCGAGCTACCACCTCCCTCGAGGTCGCCGGACCTTCCTCTACCCAACGGTGGTGGCGGTGCTCACCACGGCCCGCTGGAACACCACCAAACACCTCTCTCTCTCTCTCAGCCTCTCCCTTTCTCTCTCCTCTCTCCTGTCCCGTTTCCTGTTCCTGCACCACTCAAAACTCCCCGTTTTGCTTTGCTTCTCCAACCAATCACAAGCCTTCCTTTTCTTCTTCTTTTTACTTAACTTAAACACAGTTATGTTATATATATATATATACTAAACCATATAATATATACATAATGCTACACGTATATATATATATATATATATAAATTACCAATAATAATCATAATAATAATACTAATAATAATAATGATAATAACAATAATAATAGTAATAATAGTGATAATAACAATAATTAACAATAATTCATAATTTACATATTAATAATAATTTACAACATATACTCATGAATATATATATCAGTAACATTATTAACGATAATTATAGTAATTATAACAAAAATCCAAACTTTCGATAAAAATACTATAATCGAACTTATAATATTAATTAATATCTTTATTAATACTCAAGTATCAAAATACAATCCAAAATACAATTCTCCAAAAATCCACATTAACATTATCATAATAATATGTATATATAATATTATAATAAAATTACTATTAATAATACATATTCAAATAATATGAATATTTATAATTTAATAAAATATAATTTCAATTCTTACTTTAATAAGGAAAATAATAAAATAATACGTTTTCATACGAAAATAGGATTTTATAAAATAAATGAAAATTCAGGGTGTTTCAACAAATGTATATTAATATAATGTTTTGCTTCGTTTTGGTATTGGCTAAGTGCTAACTAGGTTTCATGGACTTGATTTCTTACCAATAACTAACATCACATTAGATTTCTGCTAATAGCTTAAAGGAAAAGATCAAAATAACCTCTTCTTCAATTCTTTCTCATATCTCAAGTTTTTTCTTTTATTCTCTTCTAATTTTTCTTTCCCTACCTTTATTTTTTATTTTCTTGTTCTTCATAATCTCCATTCTGGTTGTACCACAACACTTTGCTAGTTTTTAACATCATAAAATTGCAAGGTCAGCCAACCTATTCTAGGCCACAATCGCATTGCAAACTATAGATCAAAAGGATACAGCATGTCTTGTGCAACTCAAATCAATGACATAATTCACATTTTGATAACGACCCATTATTCAACTGACTAGCTACATAACCAATTCAAGATGGGCAAGAAAAAAATCGAAATTGATATATCAATGGTCCCACATATCACCCAAGAATTAAACTATAATCAAGGAAGCAAACAAATGAAAGAAATATTAAATACCTTATATGAAATATCCTGAATTTTTAATTATTTTTTTAAAATCCTATTTTTGTACGGAAATATATTATTCTATTATTTTATTTATTTAAGCAAATATTAAAGTTATATTTTATTAAAATATATATTTATAGCATTTGAATATGTATTATTAATAGTAATTTTATTACAATATTATATATGTATATTATTATGAAATATTATTATGGTTATTGGAGAAATTGTATTTTAATATTTGAATATAAATATTATGTTTGATTAATCTAACTTATATTGCTAATTATATATATTACTGAAAGTTCGAGATATTATTATTATTATTATTATTATTATTATTATTATTACTATTATTGTTAGTGTTATATATATATAAATATATGTTAGTATTGTTGGTGTAAAGAAAAGAAAAGAAAAAGAAAAAGAAAAAGAAATGGGAGATAATGATTGGCTGCTAAGGAAGGAAAAGAAACACGGGCAGAGAAAGAGAGGCAGCAGGAGCGGAAGAGAGAGAGGGGGTGTGCTGGGTGGTGGTGAGCCACCACCCGTCCGGCGGTGGGCTACACTGCCACCACCAGTGGCTAGCCCACCGTCTGGCAATCTCAGAGGAGGCAGCGGCACTCTGATCGGGCGGCAGACGACGGCGTACGTAAGGAGAGAAGTTCCACCGGCGCCGAGACTTCTATGGCAGTTTTTGGTTGATTCCGGCAGCCAAATCGAGCATGGCCGGTTCCGTTCGACTCCTGGTGTCAAGGGCTTCCTTTTGGTATCTACCTTACCCCCTGAGGATCACTAGAGGAGGAGATAGGAAAATGCAAAACCAAGACTTTGAAGGTGTTTTCCAGCAAAATGGCAGTGACTGGGGGCGAGTGGCTGTGGTTTTCGTGATCTTGGCGTAGAGGTGAACCTGCTGGTGTGGAGATTACCCAGATCCGCCACCGGTAGCGGTGGCACGTGGCGCAGTCCAGCAGTTCCATTTCGTCGTTTCGGAGCGACTCTCAACATTGGTATAATCGAAATTCGTGAAGGTTAATCCAAAACTCTTGTATTTCAGTTGTTAAATAAGTTATATTATATTTAGCAGTCTCTAGAGTAGTTATTATGAGTTGTCGAGTCTGTTATTGAGTCCAGTGTGGTTCTGTCGAGGTTTCGATCAGAATCTCAATAGTCTTTAAGTTGTGTCTAGTTATTTGAGTTATTCTTATCCTAATGATATCCTTTGTTGTGAGGTATCGGTGTTCTGGCGTCTTCCCGATTCCAAGGGCTGCACTTCCGAGGGAAGCCAGTTGGACGAGTCTCAGTTAGGTGAGCGATACTCCCTAATATATTAGCTTGTTTCCATATACATCTGCATTTCTGTGTGTATATATATATGTATATTATGCACTACTATTGCATATATGCATGTAACATTTGATTATGAATGAGGAATCGATATTCTTTGTTCTGTGCTATATTATGATTGTGATTGATGGATGGAGGTCGGGAGGATACAGTACCACCTAGAATTATGAGATTTAGTTATGATTATGATTTTGGTGATGTTGAGAAGATGAGCTATGACTGGTATATGCTGGCCGGGCCTACTCATCGCCATGGCCGCTATCAGTCAGGTCAGGGCTACATGGTACAGACCAGTGCTAGCTAGGCCCATTGGATACAAGAGATAGATTATTGGACTCAGAGAGCCAGTATGAGGGGATCGGCTCCCTTTATTGAGTATTAGTGTGGTACTGTGGACCGTATCTCATCCTTGCTTGATGATGTGAATTGTCTGTTTCTATGATATTGTGCATAGCATGAGCATTAGAATTTGTCTGTAGGACACCAATTTAATATCTTAACTGGTATCATTTACTAAGTCAGACGCTCATTCCTGTTCATTTTGTTATTTTTAGGTCAGGGAATGAGTCTGTGAAGGAGTTATAAAATAAGTAAACTGTCAATTTTTTTTCAGCAGTAATTTGTATTATTGAGTATTAAAAAATGTATATAATGTATGTATAATTGTAATTATAGTTTTAGAACTCCGCAATATTACACCTTGTATCTGTACATTGTTTAATATTCAGTTATGTATTTAAAGAGTTGAGATATTGTTGTTAAGCAGAATTCTTATGTAATTTATTACATTTATGAGATAAACGAGTTGTTGGCCCAACGAAATTTTATTTTATATTGAGATTTGATTGGATCTGCTTAACTTATTTTGGCCCATAGCCCTTTGCAGTTTTGAGTTTTCTATTGTATGTTTTGGTTAGACTTACTATGGGAACTGATAGCCACGTGCATTTTTCGTGTCTTAGTGCCGGTCACATGCCCTCAAATTCGGGACGTGATATTATACACCCAAATCATCAAACAAAAACAATCCCAATGCTATAAAAATCACTTCAACAACAGAAATTAGCTAAAATAAGAACTTGATTAAAAAGAATATTCAAAAAATCATATGAAAACAAAAAAAGCAAGACACATACAAACTAATTGATTAAACAAGAACTTTTAAAAGTTAAAAAAAAATTGAGAGATGAATAATACTGGGGTGATTGATAGAAGACGATAAATTACCCTCACAATCCAATAATTCTTCAAGTGCTTGTTGAGTTAAGAGAAGTAAACTTGTTTCATAAAAGAAAAAACTTGAGATCTAATAGAAAATTGGGGAAGAAGAGTTCATTTGGGTCTTTCCTTTAAACTATCAGAGGAAATATGATGTGGCGTTGTTGGTGAGAAATCGAGGCTACAAAACCTAGTTAGTACTTAAGTAAGACCAAAACGGAATAAAACAGAACATTCATATACATTGTTCAAACATTTGATTGTAAAAAAATTTTGTCCAAACACCAAAATAAAAAAAAAAATTAAAAATTCAAACACCAAATTTATAATTATCCCACTAGAAAAATCAAAACGTAAATCTCATCTTTCATACGGCCCGAGTTTGGAAATTATTATTACATAAAACAAGATTTGATCCGTTTGAATGACAAAAAAAAAAAAATTAGTATTTTATAATATATTTTAAGTTTCAATTAATTATTTGAAAAGAGAATAAAAAAATCTATACTCAATATAAATATGGTCGGATTATAATTCAACTTTCTAATTAAACAAGCCTATAGAGATATAATGTATATACTTTGTTGTGCTTGAGAAATTATAATGAAATTAAGAGAAATTTTTAGATAGATTCAACATATCTAGTTTACCTAAAAATTTCTTTGAAATTAAATATAACGTAATTAAATGTATATTTAATAGCATAAAATTACATGTCATTATATTACATATTCATTGCAATTTATTATAATGTAGTACTCCATCCATTCTGAAAAAAGTGGCCATTAAGAAAATATTATCATTTTTTTTAAGGTAGCAATAATTTTATCATAATTTATCAAAAAGACTTCTATTAATAGCAATATAAATTAATAAAACATCTCTCATATTTGAACAATGGAAAGGTAAATTAGCCATTTTACTATTTTTTTTTTTTTAAATTGCTAAACGGCTACTTATTTATGAACAAAATTAATTTTTTTAATAGTCATTTTTTTAATAATAGAATAAAGAGAAGTAGTGAATAAAGGATTAGAGGCAATTAAGCTTAAAAAAAAAAACTCTATGATTAGAATTTGGATTAGAAGGCAAGTAAAAAGCAAGATGTAAATTTTGAATTACTCTAGAATTTCCAAGTTGCTATGGAAAATT
Source organism: Reutealis trisperma (assembly GCA_947687605.1). NCBI lineage: Eukaryota > Viridiplantae > Streptophyta > Magnoliopsida > Malpighiales > Euphorbiaceae > Reutealis > Reutealis trisperma. Next base: position 55,736 of record CANTUT010001312.1, read on the forward strand.
CTTTCACCGTGCATTTGAGGAACGATCTCAATCCTTTTAGCCCAATCAGAATCTAACGGCAGATGAGTACATAAACCCACCAATCAACCATCATCAATTGGACACAAGTGGACCAAAACAAAGACAGACAAACCTCCACATCAGAAAAACGGCAAATGGGTAAAACGAAAGTCCATTGCTTTGTACTTTGAAAAAGGTCTTTTCAACAGAAAATCAACATGACACTGTAGAGTAGCAGCAGTACGAGGAGTTTCTTTCTTCCCGTTTTCATTTGTCATCAATCATAAGTTACCTCAGAAACAAAACAACATTAAAAAATTGCAGGTCTCTACCCTCCAAAACAATGGCATTTTACTGTTTTATTGCAGTGAGAAGTCAAAAAGTGCAAACTTCTATGGTCAAGTTCCTGTTTTGAAATTGCACTCCATTATCCAATATTTTTGAATTCTTGGCAAATATTAATGTTGCTCCAACCGAAAACAACTAAACTGTGTATGATAGACGACCTTCTCCTTGCAGAAAACAACAAGTCTCGTGTGTTAGAACACCCTTACAAACAAATCTTTAAAAACATAAATAACACCAATTGCGATTAAAATTAGTATCTAAATTCCAAAAATACAGAATCATATTTTTTCCAATCAAGGGTCAAGCTTAACAGCAAGAAAGACACAATTATAGAACAGAACAAAGGTTAATGAACCCCAAATCATCATTACTACAAAATTATTCTCTAAAGTAAACCAACAAAGCCTCAACAACAACAACTACAATCATTCCATTCTACAGGCAATTACACGTGCATAGACACATTAACAGACTAAAGACAAACCACCACTGACCTGTGACCACCCAATTCTACAGACAAACAACAGAGACCAACTGCTACGATCACTACTGGAAAGAAGTAACCTAATTTTGAACACTCACTTCAGTCACAGAAGCATGCTTCACCTTAGGTGGCCGACCCCTTGGCCTCCCAGTTCCGGTTGCCATTGCCACTGTTGTGGTGGTCGTAGTTGTAGTTCCACTCATTCCTCCTGTAGGCCGTGCCATCTTCCGAGGCCTCCCTCTTGGCTTTCCACTACCAGTAGGTGCAAGCTTTGGCTTCACTGGCTTTGGGGGTGCATTTGGGTCCTTTGGTGGACGGCCCCTAGGTCTGGATGGGGCAAGGATCGAACCCGGTGGCAATGGAACCTTGGGTTTTGGTGGCCTGCCACGGCCACGCCTTGGTGGTGCATTGGGGTCTGGCTTCATGTAGTTGTTTTTCCAAAAGACTATTTCTCCAGTATCCTTCATTCTGTTGAGGTGGTGTGATAGGAGTGTCGTGTGGGAAGCTGGCAATTCCCCATATTTTGATTCAATGTACTTTGATATAGATGTCTTATTTGAGCCATTTTGCTCATTCAATGCAGAAATTGCTGCCAAAATCATCTACGCACAACAGCAAAACTCAAACAGAATTAGAAAAGTGTCACGTACCATTATTATAAGACAAAAACACAATCAACACTTAAAAGTCCACATTTGCAACTATATAATAGAAACACTTGCAATTAGATACCTTCAAGGGAGATGGGTTTCAATAAAAAAAAAAAAAAATTCAAAAACTCTTTTTCATGGAGTTGCCAAAAAATATGTCATAGAAAATTGCAAAACATGGGTTTGGATAAGAAAAGAGTTTCCATTTGATTATACAGAAAGCAAATCTTTTCCGTTTCTTCAGAAATACAGATAATTGAACATTAGCAGCTAAAGCTAAAATTAAAATTAAATTGAACCAAACCTGTAATAACAAAAATGCAAAATCAAGATTACATGAAAACGAGTTTCTTCATTTCTTAAGAATTATCCTTTTCAGAAATAATTTTTTAAAGAAAGTACATATGCAATAGAAACTTAACAATAATGCTTCAGAGCTGTCAAAATCATCTCAGTAACCACTAATACTTAAACAGAAATTGTAAAGTTTAGCGGTACTCAGTGAAATTTATAAATTTTTTTTCTAAAAAATGTTGATAAGAACATTTCAAGGGAAATAGGATCTCAAGAATTATAAAATAATTATAATAATAAAAATTCCTATTTTCTATTTGAACACCAAAAATTGAACAAGAACAACACAAACTAAGGCAACAAAGAACAAAACTCCTCCCTACAAATAATAAATATTCAATCTTCTTTTAAAATTTATTATACCAGAATGTGAAATGAGTGATTGAAAAGGAAATGGGTTTCTAAACCAAAAAAATAAAAGGAAACCCTTTTTTTCCTCTTAATCTAAGAAGTTAAAGAAGAGTTAGCAGCAAACCATTATAAGCTCAAATTGGGTACAAAACACAGACACCCATGAAAAATCACAAAAAAAAAAAAAAATTCAAAAAGTAATGAAAGATGTGCAAGAACATATCATTTACAACAAAACCCTAATCAAGAAATTATTATTATGATGACAAAATTAATTAAGAAATATAAAAGACAAATCTTTTCTTTTCTTTTTCTTTTTCTTTTTTTATTTTTTTTGTTATTTTGGGTTTTTCTTTCTTTGATGAGAGAGAGTGGAAAATGAAAAAAATTAGGTGATTATATATGTACCTCAGGGTAAGGAGGGAGTGATGGAGGCTTATTAACATCTTCAGCTGCCATTAATTTTTGAGAGAGAGAGAGAGAGAGAGTGAAAAACTTGTTCAAAGTCCAAACTCAGTGAGTCCCCACAAAAGGGTAGCTCCCAAAAACACCTACACCAACTGCTTCTTTCAAAATCTTGCTATGGAACTGTTTATTTGATCTATTTTGCCCAAAAGGATATGGGCAGCATTGTTTTTTTATTTTTTTATTTCTTTTGTTTTAATTTTAATTTTTTGACTTTTTATAATTTAATTTTTTTTTTTTTTTAAAAAGTAAAAATGGACGGCTAGGTATTGTTTAGTGGATAATGATCGGATGATTGTGGTTATGTAATGATGGTGTCACTTAGATCAATGACTTGGCAAATGTTAAATATTAAAATAATTTATTAAAATTACAAGTTTATCCATTGTTTTTGGTGGTTTTTTTTTTTTTTTTGTTATCATCAATCTTGTTTGTCACTTTTCTATCAAAACAAAATAATAAATCTATTAATTAAAAATAAATTAATATTATGGTTCCTTCTCTAAAAAACATGCTCAGATCAGATTGTATATTGTATTTTTCAATTAAGTACTTTTTTTTATTTTTATTTTATTTTATTTTTGAACTTTGCTTGTAAGGTCTTCTTATTTGGGCCCAAACCATGATGATTTCCTTCAATTTGCTACTAAAAAAAAAATAATACCTGGCCAATATTTTGTACTATAAGTTTTATAAAAGTGAGCACAAAGTATTGATAATTTTTTTTTTTTTTTAAAGCATGATATGGGGTAATTAAATTTAAATTTATAACTCAAGTTGTATATGTATCTATCATTTTGACTATGTCTTTGTGCAAAAATATTGATAATTTTTTAACATGGCTAAATATTGTTTTAAGGAATAATTTTATAATTATATTTTATTCGTCATAAGTTTGTATTTTGCATGGATTTTATTTAAATTTTTTAATTAAATTATATTTTCTTAAAATACTTTAATATATACAAATTATTATTATTATTATTATTATTATTATTATTATTATTATTTAATTAAAAATATGTGCTCTGACTACACAAATTACTTAGTGCCGTTGAATTATCCCATTGAATACAAAGGCTTTTTGATGGAATAAAAGGCAAACACAATTGTTAACATGTGTTATATAGAAAATTTTTGATATTAAAAGAATTTAACAAGCCAAAATAGAAATATATATATATATATATATATATATATATATATATATATATATATATATATATATATATATATATATATATATATATATATATATATATATATATATATTAATGATATTTAAATAATAAATTAGATTTCCATTCGAAAACAAATATACTATTACAGGACAAGTTAATTATTTTTGTAAGAATGAATTTGAAGTGATATATTTTAGAAATTTACTATAAATGAATGAAAAAAAAAATCAATGTGAAAATTTTAAAATATAGAAAATACATTTTTAGAATTTAATCTTTGCAAATTGGAGAACAACAATAATGGCACTTTAACTTCCTATTTTAGTAAATGAGGATATTTAGTTTGTAAACTCATCCCACATGGTGCAACTCAAAAAATTTTTAGTGATTCCAAGAAAATAACATGAAAATCGTTTACACAAAATTAAACAA